>JALLAS010000769.1:0-11470 GCA_036939415.1 Detonula confervacea
AGAGCTTTCTAGGGGTGGTCTGGACGTCTCCTAACTCCAAAATTTCCACATTTGTTCAATTGCTGGATAGGCTGATCCGCCCATTCCCCATTCCCCTACAGTAGGTTGGCGATGACAAGTAGCTCCAGGTAGTCTTGGGCAATTATGTTCATCAACTCCTCACAGTCACAGGAAATGATATTGAACATATTCTTTAGGTCAAGAAAGACCGCTGCTCTCATTGTGAGCTCGTTACAACTTTGCGGCTCGGAGATGTGTTTTTTGATACCCAACTGGACCATTTTGATGATGAAGTCCATCCCGCCATCCACCCCAACGGCGTAGTTAAGCGGGAGCATATCAATGGCAGACCGTTGGCGATAGGAAACCATGATGTGGCTGGCGGTGAGCCATCTCATTCTGGAGGGGATGACAATGGGCCGGAGCTTGGTAGGATCGTCGGGGTCCTTGTGGAGGAAGAAAAGGTAAGCATCTGTGAAGTAGACTGCTATCACTGGAGGGAGAAGGCCCTGGAAGACAAGATCAAATAGGCGGCGTAAGTCATCTTTGACCGATGCGGTGTTGAGGTTGGCGAGGTCAATGAAGGCATCGACGGAGTCCGCGTTGACCCCGGCGTCCATGCACTTGGATGCCCGTTTGATGGTGGTGCAAATGTCTCCCGGAAGGTGGACTAGCTGGTGGGTTAGTTTGGGCGGTGGTGACGGGTGTCCGAGTGGTGAAAGCGATGGCACGTCGAGAGAATGCAGGATCGGCTCGATGTGTGCGCCAATGGAGGCGATGGGATTGTTGTTGCATACTCGGGCGTGGGCAGCGCGGAAGTTGTCATTGTCCGTTGCTTCCTGCACAGCCCGGTTGTCCTCCCGTTCTGGCCTGTTGGTGGGGGGCTTCCAACTGGAGATGCTTATTGCTTCCTGAAATACTTCCTCGATGGCTCCCGTGCGAATGCTAGCAATATGCTGGGCGATGGCTTGTTTGATGCTAACCCCGTCCCTGCTCCCTCTGGCGGAAGGGGCCAAGACGAGGCACTCAAGGTGGACAAACAGCCACCAGAAGGGTGTTGGGGAGTGGGTGGGGGAGGGCTGAGCTCCTGGGTCAAAATCTGTGGAAGCCAGCATGATGCAGTGAACGATGGCGGCCATGAGCTCACAAAGTGCAATCTTATTCCTCCTGCCAAGGAAGCGCCGCCATGTAGAGCGGAAGTTGGGCGGGTCATGGCGGTAGGTTGCTTCGATGAGTTAGAGGCCGTGGCTCCAGTGATGAAGGAGCTGGTCTGACTGGTGATGTGGGAGGAGGAAGCTCTGGCAGAGATGGATGTTGGAGTGGGAGGCTGGATTGGACGGGTCCGTTGGTGGGTAGGTAGGCACGGTGGGTGGGTACGGTGGCGCAGTAGTGGGCGATGAAGGAGGCTGCTGAGTGGGTGGCATTGTAGGTGGAGGATGCACGGTGGAGAAGGGCGCAGTGGTGGGTGATAAGGGAGGCTGTAGGGTGGACGGCGGCGTAGAGGTAGGATGCATGATGGAGGCGGGTGTAGTAGTGGGAGGTGAAGCGGGTTGCTGGGGGGGCGGCGGTGTATGGGTAGGGTGCCCGGAAGGGTTGGGTGTAGTAGTGGGTGCTGAGCAAGGATGCTGGGTGGGTGGCGGCGTATTGTTAGGATGCGTGTTAGGGATGTGTGATGGTGCAGTGGAGGCAGCGACGTTGCCTTCAAAGGGGTTGTCAGTGGGTGATTGGTTATGGGTAGAGGTGGCGGAGTGAAACAGATAAGTAGTGGGTGGTAGGGTATCTTGTAGGTGCACATTGTCGTCGTGTGCCTCAAGAAGAGCTTTGGCGGAGGTGAAGGCTTTGCGGCAGAGTGTCCGGGTACAAAGGAAGATTCCGACTTGTTGGCAAATGGATTAGTCCACCAGGTGGAAATAGTTGGGGTGGCATTCTCCTTCCAGGTGAGACTTGATGGTGGCAGTAGTAGAAAAGCCCGGGAGGTGGTCGCCAATGGAGTAATTGCACCCCCGAACTGGGCAGGCCTGTGGTCTAATGATCACCGTGAGCGATTGGAGCTGCCTGTGCTTCATTGAGCCAGGCTGTGAGGAGGCTTTGGAGATCCGCCATGGCTGCGCCGTTGGAGATCTACAAGGCCAGCTCCTTTTGTTTGGAGATTGGACAGAGGGATTTGATGCCCGCATAGGGATCAGCGAGGTTGGGGCTGGGTGCAGGCGGAGTTGGCTTGGCTGGTGGCTTGGCTTCAGCCGTCACAACAAAAGGGCAGATGGCTGTGTGGGTGTCCCGTTTGGCGCCGCCGTAGCTAAGGTGAGCGCAGGGCGGCACGCATTTGAACCAGTTGATAGACGTGATGGTGGCTGCTGGGAGGGACACATAGAGATCCAGGTGAAAAGTGCGCCCATGGGAGGCGGCTTGCTGGAGTCCCAACTCTGTCGGGAGGAAGCATGGCTGGCCATAGCCCCAATGCGGGCAAGTGCGCACCCGGCAATTTAGTGGTGGCGCATTGGCTGGCGTTGACGTGATATCAATGTGCTCCGCTGTTGCTTGCGGCGGCGCAATGGATGCTGGGACGGTCAAGCATGCCGCTGCCACACCTCCGTCGGTGAACCCAACAAAAACCAGCTTAATTGTTGCGTTTCGCGGGTCCGATTCCACTCCTTAAAAACTGATGCTGTCCGTGGGGTAGCCCTCTACAACAAGGAGGCTGTCAATGGCAAGGCTCACATCCGCCAGCGTCATGCCGATGTGGATGGCGAGCTTTGCCCCAGTGAATTGTGGCACCGCCTGCCCTTTGGCCCCTCTGAATCGTTTGGCTGAATTGAACGCAGAAAACGAGAGCTCATTTGTCTTGTGGCAGAGCGTGCTCATTGCATCTCCTTCCTCCTCCTCTCCTGCTGACATGGAGTCGTCCACTATTTCCGTTGGCGGCGGCGGCATTGTGAAGCTAGCAGCTGGGGCGGGGGCTGCGGCGTTGGCGCTGAGCGGCGTGCCCATGGCAGGGAGGGTTCCAGCCAGGAGGAAATCATATGACGCCCATGGGGTGCGTTCCGCCTCTGCTGTTGATACATTCGCATCGTGGCGGCCTTCTGGGATGCATAGACATTCGGTATCATGTCCGCCTCGCTGTTCCACATAAACTCCGCCCCGTGCAGGCAGGCATGGCCATAGTTCCCTATTCGCTCTCTCACCTTCAGGCTGGGGTTGTTTAAATTGGATGCTGTGAGGATGTAGTTGCGCTGTATGTGCGCCACTGCCTATGGGCTGGTGCATTGGAGGTACCAATGGGCAAGGCATTTGTAGGCTTCCCCCTCCAAGTCAGCACTGAAGTGGATGCTATGGGAGGCACCATCAACCATCGTCTTGATGTTGTCGTCGTCCCAGTGCCCATACTATACACCCGCCCAGAAAATGCCGTTGCGTAGGTTGATGAGGACATGGAATCGATATGATACAGTGATTCTCCGTTCGGTACAGGGGGTGGTGTCCTTTCTGTAGCCACCGCGTCCTCCTGGACCTCTGCCTTGGTGGGGTCCAGAGCGGGGCATCCCTCCTCGCCCCTGGTGGTGGCGGTGGTGCCCCGATGATTCTGTCAAGCCTCACTTCTGGGCGACTTGGCTAGTGGCCGCCCCATATTTGGGAAAGTCAGGGACGGGTGGGTTGGTGGCTGGCGGGCGGATTTTGGGGTATGCCTTTGTGACCTCGGCTGTGATGGCTGCCGCCGTGAGTCCCACATTGGCCCTTGTGAAGGTCAGAAGAAAATTGAAGGAGGGGCTGCATCGCACGTGCCGGATGATGGGCAATACCCCCTGGCAGTCGGGGATGACCATGCTGATGTGCGTCGCTTTACCTATTGCCTTCTGTCCGAGGAGGACCTGATCCCTCACAATGATACGCTGGCTCTTGACTAGATTACGGTCTGCTGCGACGGTGAAGCCCTGGAGGCGCTCCTTGTCCGGACCCAGGGCTGGTGGGAGTATTTTCATTTTGTAGAGCCCCCCTTCAATGAACAGGGCAACATTGGCAAGCTTTTGTCCGCTATCATTGCCTCCCCGTCTACCATCTCCCCGGTGATCGCAATCATCAGGATGTTGTCCCCCCGTCCCTTGCCACGGCCCTTGGCAACACATACATTTTTGAGGGAGATAATGCTGGCTGAAGTGTGGCTGTCTTTAGCTGCTTTGTTGATGATGGCTGGCACCTTGAGCTGGAGCGTTTTCTAGTGGCTCCTTATCGCTAGAACGATGTCCCTCGCGGTGTGGCGGAAGGTGAGGACATCATCACCTCCTTTGGGGAGCAAAAAGTTGGGTGGCAGTCCCTGGAGGGGGAAGCAGGCACGTTCGGAGGTGCTATTGACCGCAGGGAGACACAGTTTGATGTGTTGGATGCATGGTGGTATGGTGGCAGTATTTTTGTAGCATATGTCCTCCGCAAGTATGGCGTAGAGCCCATTTTCAAGGTGGTCCATATGTTGGGAAGGGAAGATGAAACCCGGCTTCTCGTGGGCTTGTGTGACAGCGGGGGAGAAAAGCAGGAAACCAATGAAATGGGACATGCCGGCGATGGGTATGGTCTCATTAAGACAGAAGTGCTGGACTTTGTCCACCTGGAACGGGAACTGGGCCGCGGCTATGAGCGCATCCATTATGCTCTCCTCTTCGTCTATTGTGGGGATAGCTGCGCTGATGCACCATTTGGCAAGGGGGGTGCGCATTTGCACACATATGCCTGCGTGGGTGGTGCCTATGGCGCTGCTGGCCGCCTTTGCCCCTTGTTTTAGAAAATCCACCGCATTGTTAGCCTGGGCCGCATCCTGGGCCGCAAACAGTTCATGACTGGCTGTATGCCAATCTGATAGCCCTATTTTGGGGGGTGGGAGGAGCAGTTCCAAGTCCCCCTCCTCTGATTCGTTAGCCAAAGTTACCTGCTCGGTTGCTCCCGCGCCTGCCATCACCAAGGTGTAGGATTGTGTTCCCAGGTGCGGGTTTGCGAAGGGGGTTGGGTTGGGCGTGGGATGTACCATCACCGGTGGGGTGCTCATGTGTCCCATGTATTGGTGCAGCTGTGGATTGGGGTTGGCGCTGGCCCCCATGGCCATTGCTACTCGTTCCTTCCGTCCCAGGGAGAGATTTCTGAAAATCTCCCCCATATTTTCCGCAGAGGCGTTGAAGAGAGCAGCCGCCGTCGCGCCGATGCCTGCGTTGTTTGGTTCCATTTTGTTGCCCCCTGCGTGAGCACTAGCGCCCGCAATGGTGGCACCATGAGGTGTGCCCGTGAATGTTGTGGCTCCTGTTGCGTCCGCTTCATTTTTGCCTGTTGCCTCCCCATTATCAGCCGAGGGGCCCGGGCATTTGATACCCGTCCTGCCATCACGTCTCCGGGCTTTGATTTCCGTGGCCGCGGCGCCCCCATGCATGGCGGGGGAGGTGCTAGCACCAGCGACGTCAATTTTAGCATCGCTGCTTGAAGATTTACCACGGGCGGCTGATGCGGGGGTGAAAGGGAGCTGTTTACCATATTGCTGCGGGTGATGATGTGTCCCGTGCTGCCTTTTCGAAAAAAATGATGCCTCGTGCACCAAACTGGACATATTCTGTGGGGGTAATGCCTCCCCGGGATGGGTTTTTGTAGATGGGCTCCATTGCGCATGGGCATTGGCTAGGAAAGTGTCATCCTTTTGTTGCACACAGTATGTTACTCACTGGGGTGGGGTGCTTCTTAAAAAAAGCATGCTCCTTTGAGCATGTCGGGTGGGCTGAAAAATCACCGTGGGAGGGAGCTGTGGAGGAGGCTGGGATCAGCGGCAACGCCGTCGCTCGTGATATGTACGACCATTTCGGTCGTAGGGGTAGGTAAACCATCGCCGCTGGCCATGGCACAAGGGTAAATCCCCAAAGGGGAGCTCGGCACGTCCCGTGGCAATGCAGGAGGTGTCCTGTCATGCATTTTCACGGACGGGCGCGCTGCGTAGCGGCTATGAAGCCACCGCCGGGCGCCAATGAACGCGGGGACAGGTTTGGCTCGAAATGATCATGTTGCGGGCAGCGGGGATTTCCAAAAGTTGCGGGGTTTGGAGCGATGCTTGCCAGAGGGCAATGCAGCCTCCCAAAGGTGAGGGGCGATGGAAACCACTGGTTTGCATAAATTATTTCGAAATAAATGTAAATTGTGGGGAAGGGATATGTGCTAAATGTCCGAGCACTATCATACCTTTCTTTAGGTAGATACATGGATCTATTTGTGAAGGTGTAAAACCTCGATCCTCCAAACCTTTTTAAGCTTTTCATACTAATTGAAGGAGGCCTGTTTGAGTCCATAAAATGACTTGTTTAATTTGAGAATGTAGTGCTTTCCTGAATTAGCTTCAGGTTGACTATCAACTTGGAATCCTATTGGAAAATACATCCAAATATCCACATCTAAATCAGCTTGGGGAAAAGCCAGAACAAAGTATATGGCTTTGGAATCCAATTTGTATATCTTTGCTATAGACAGCAAAAGTCTTACACTCAACATTTTGACAACTGGAGAATAAGTTTCCCAGTAATTATCGCCACATTACTGCATTCCTCCATGCGCACACAAACAAGCTTTGTGTTTGAGGAGTGAACCATCAGGTCTTCTTTTGCATTTGAAAGACCATATAGACGTGATTGGTTTGGCATATTCAAGTAGATATGATCGCTCCACTATTGACCAATGACCAATGACCAATGACCACGTGATTCATGATTATGGACTTCTTTTTCCATAGCCGTGATGACGTCAATTCTGTCATCTTGTTTCATAGCTTGATGGAATGTGAACACTTCATTTGAGCTTATATCTGTAGAATATTCCAACAGATGCATTTGATTGACTGTGTTGTTGCAGTGCTCATTTACTTCATGAAATTGTTGAATTAGAGGTTCAGTGTGGGTTTCACCATGTGTTACTTGGTGTTGTGGCAGTGTTACTTGACTCACAAGAGAAATCATGGTAAATAGGCCAAGCTACTTCTTCTTAGCTCTGGTGCCATAGGATATATAGACTTTATCATCCACCTTTAATTTGGCTTCTGCTTCTTTCTATCGCTGCTCAATTAGTCTTGGAGAGCGTCTTAAGCCAGACTCACAAAGATTCGCCTTAGTCGGCAGTTTTAATTCTTCATTTGGATTAGAGTCTGCTGCTGGTTGTTTGAAATCATTGCCAACTTCCACCCGTACCTCTTCCTCCTTAGTAGTAGCATCGGTAGTAATGACCATAGCATGCCTTTGCTTACTACTAGGTGGTGGTAATTGGTCTCCCTCGGCATCTGCCAGTGGTGTTGTCTGCATTGTAGTTGCTCCAACTGATACCTTAGAAAACAATGACTGATTTGATGTACCTCTTTTAGCGCCTTTGCTGTGTTGATCAGACACAATGGTAAACGAATTGACGACAGGAGAGTCCACATGTGTAAAAGCATATAGTGAGTTGCTTTGATCCAACCAAGTTTCTGCCAATTTATAATCTTGGTTGGTTGCTAACTCTGATGAGTGTTTCACTAGGTCTGACCAATTTGGTGGCACATTACCTTGCTCCATATATGGAACTGTAGAAAACTCATCATCAAATTCAATGTGGTATTGAGGGTTGACTCTCCCCTTGGAAGGGTTGAATACAAGAGCAACACTACCAGCGTGAAAGGGGGAGTGTCCAAGATATACACCTATATGTGATCTAGGTTTTCCGATTTACGGGGTCCAGCTCCACCTGCAGATTGTAACCTGCTGTCCAATATATGATTTGGGAAAAATAATGTATGATAGGTCTTTACAGGAATGTCTGTAGCATTGACGCCATGCATAAAGGATTCCGGAGTTGAACCATCCAAATTCACTTGGAGGCTGTTCATTCTTTCTGTCATTGCTTTGAAAGTAAATGGCCAGAACATTGAATCAATCATCTGAGGCCACGTGTGTATTCCATGTAGTAGTAAGGTGCGTGCGCCTTGGGTAAGAATCTTGATGATGGGCACCCACACCACAGAAATTAAGTTTCTGATCTTTATCATTGCAGCTGTCAACAAATCTGTTGTCTGTAAATCTGCCATTGTCGGCATGATAATGTTTAACCTTTCTTCCGGCTTGAGGTAGAATTTTCTCCCAAGCTGCTTTTGCTAAAAGAGCTTCTGCCAGTGTAAATCACGAATAAATTGTACATAGACAAAGTTGCTGACATGGTCAACAAATGTGTTACATCCCCATATTCTCTTGCTAGTCAAGAAACCTGACATTTGAGGAATGAGTCCAGGTTGTAAGGATACAATTTGATCAACAGAAACTCCATCTCCTGGTTTGAGATGATGTTTCTGATGAATACTGCCACTCTTTTTATCTTTGTGTCGCCATGGGCAGCAATGTGCACTGCCAAATTGACAAGCAACACAAAGTGGGAGTTAATCCTGGCATTTTAGAAGCCTTTTAGGCAAGATTTTTCTTTTTGCAAGCATAAAAATTATGCGAAAAGGTAAATGATAGAGTCGGTGATGCCAACTCATAAGTTCTTGTTGTAACGGAGTTAATGTTCGGGGTCAGACAAGCCTTTGCATTTCTCCTTTTGAAAGCCTGCCACCTACCTCCTTACAGTATTCACGAGGAGTGGATGGTATGTTATGTATACCCATTTGTTGTAAGAAAGCTAAGTTGTTGTCTGGAACTGATAATCTAGTACCATTATTACGCCTGATTGTGTGGCTGGGTCCATCCGCTGAAGCTCCCTCGTAGACCACGGCCTCATTGTTACCCTGGCCATCCTTATAGACAAGGTTCTTCCCTATTTCAAAATTATTCTTTGGATGGGGGATATAGGTGTAGGATGGAGGTTTAGTGTATGTCTGAAATCAAACCTGTTTGTTCTTGTTGACTGGTGAACTAGTATCAGGGTTATACCATTGAGGCGTCACATAGTCATCATCGTCGTCTCCCTCGTTGACTGATAGGTCTTGAGAGATTAGAACAGGTCCATGTGATGGCTGAGTCAAAGGGGGCTCAGATTCAGGTGAGACAGAGAATTCTAATGAGAAGGCATAACTGACATTATCATTCAGGAAACCTTTCATTCTGGTGCAGAATGTCTGGAAGTATGATGTACCTTCATAAAGCCATAGCTCAGGGAGTTCACTCTCTCCATGATAAAAATGGCGTTCATGTTTGCCGTGATCCCAAGTAAAGTGAGGTTTATTTGCACTGGTTAACACCCATGTGCCATCATCAGATTTGTCCTTATCCCCTGAATGCTTGGCAAAGAATTTACTCAAGAAGGGGATGCCTAAAAGGCTATAAGGGGAGTCAGGGTCGTAGACAACCTCTGGCAAGTCGTATGTGACTGTAGTACCACCATCATCTTTCAATGTGAGATGTAGAGTTACAATATTTCATGCTTTGGTGAAAGTACCCTCTGCAGGTTGAATTGAAACTACATGTTGCTTAAAAGAACCACCAAAAAGGGATCTCTCATTACAAATAGCTCTAATGGCCGAATTATCAATTATAAACGGCAAGCTATCTGTATCAAAAGATCCTGATGAATGAGAGAGTGTTGTATTTGTAGTAAACATTTTTAAATGAAGCGCAGGCAGTACCAACTTCCTGGGACGAAGTGTTTTAGTGTGCCTGACATGTCTCTTTCATTTTCTGTGGCATTTCTTACCAGCAGTATGTGTTGGTTTAGAATAAATCATTCTAAATTTGTAATAATGAACCCTTAATATCCCATAACAGATATAGTAGAGGTAAATTAATCATATGACAATAACAGGTATTGCACTCTGGAGGGGTGGGGAGTTTTGAAAGAATCTCATTATAAAGAATAGTGATACCAAAAGGATCATAGATTGGCTGAGTGACCTCGAAATGGGATTTCCTCAATGAATAATTGGGAGTCTCGGCAAGATGTTTATGAGCTCGAGGCATTTGGACATGCAAATGGATATAAACATTATCCAAGTATACTTTGCTGCAGTCGCGCGTATGTCCGTTGAGCCTGAATGACGAAAATGAGTCATTTTGTAGTCATTTTGGGGGGGGGCATACGTACGAAATAATATTTTGAAGACAGATCGGCCTTTTGAGGTAGGCCCAATCATGCTCCAGTAAAATCTTGGCCAGTATAGTAGTGGCACGAGCACTGGCTGTAGTATGTACAGTAGTGACAAAGGTAGAAAATAGAAAGGAAGTAGAATGAGAAGCAGAATTCGGATCACAACATATTTGAGCCAAAGTAGCTGGGTTAGAATGGCATGAATGGTCTCTTTTATGCAAGAGATAAACCAATAAGTGATTGGTACTAAAAGTAAGGTCGTTCGGAGTAAATAGACGAATGGGATTAAAAACAAGTCTAGTTTGTTAATCTATCTATTTCCAATCAACTCCGGACCTAATCTTTTGACTTATTGTCATTTTTGTTGCTTTTGGCTTAAGCCTTCTGAAGGAATTCTTCAGCTTCGGTCTCGATGGTACAAAAATCAGTGCACAACATGGACTTCATTTTGTCCGAGAGGGCCAACTTATTGGTTGAGCCCTTTGCCTTCTTATTGGAAGGTTTGTCTTCATCATTATTAGACAATGCCACAGGGTGCTAATTCTGTGCCTTCTCTAGCTTGTGCTTGACAAGGTACTTCTGCTTCTTCAGTTCCCATTGCTGATACTTGCAGGGGTGGTGGAGATACACACCATTGACTACCCCATCCTGTGACTTGTGGTGCTTGCACCAAATCATGTCGTAGCCTTTCTTGGGGTGCCTGATCTTGTCTCCTTTGTATGAAATCTGCCACTTCCGAGCTTGAACAGGCTTGCTCTTCTTGGGTGGGCTTCTGCCAGCTTTGGCATCATTGCCCTTGCCTCCACCCTTGCCCTTCGTTGTCTTTTGATGCTTCAGATCCCAAATTTGGGTCATGAGCGCAATGATTTGCTCAGACAACCAGTCGAGCTGGTCCCAGTGCCTCAGATTGCTGAGGCTCGTGTAGGATGTCTTGAGCGTGGCGATGATTTGCTTGATCATGCGGCGGCCTGCATTCCACTCCTTCTTCTTAGAGTGCACCTCAAACATAAACTCTTCTTGTTTGTAGCCACCGACCTTTTGGAATAGCATCATGATTGACGCTCCGCTGATCCAACAGCTGGACTTCTCCCCTTGATTGTAATGGTATATTACACTCGTTTTACCTTATTGTTTTAACAGGATTGCAGATAAGTTGGTCCACGCTCGTGCTTGAGCTCGCGAGCGTCTACAATATCCTGTATCCTACGTAGGAATTGATATATTATCTCGTACAATACTGAAAACTGTGTATCGTACGATTTCAAATTCAACGTTCAACTAGGAATCGCGGTCAAACACAACAAGATTCAGGTCTAGGACAGAATCAAACCTGCCTGAAGCACAAGATAAATCTTACACTTCCCAGCTCATGCCAGCATCCAATAGGATGCCGCTCGTGAGACGGGTCTCGAACCGT
>JALLAS010000771.1:0-11456 GCA_036939415.1 Detonula confervacea
ACGGTAGCGCTACCACTAGACGCTGCTTGCTTGATCGGGGTTTGTTAGACGCGATATTTTGCTTGAGAGGAAGCAATAAGGTGGCGCAAGGTTCTCTTGCCTTCGTTGCTAAGGAGCCAATGGGGGGGGCAAAGTTAGATAGAACATTAGAGTTGTCCCCCCCTTCAGCCAGCCTAGTCAAAAACATTTGTCCCCCGAGGGGGGAAAATTCGTGGCAGTCCACTGTATGTACTCCTACATCATCTACTCGTAATAAATAATTATGTTTTGACGTACGTCGCCGTTGCATCCTGCCTTCCCTTTCTCAGCATTTTGCCGGAAGAAGCTGCATTAAATTCAGCAGTTTTACTGAGAACTTCTATCGTCGTATCGATACCGGTCGCTAAATAAGATAAGATTACGATCAGGTTCTCTTTGAAGATACTTAGGACATATTGACCTACGTGTTGTGTCGCATATCATCCACAAGTGCTTTTTCGACTTGAAACGTTGGACTTCATAGAAGAATTTTCATATCGACATTTTCTAATTTAGTTAAAGCAGATCTAAGATGGAAGAGCAGATGTCAAAAACTATTTCACGAGCAGTCCATAGTAATAATATTGTTATGAAATCGTAAAACACAAGCCCCAAAAGGAAATCTTCGTGCCAACATTGGCAAAGATTTGTCCTATTTTCCGACATTAGAATATTATTATGAGAACCTGCTGCCCAGACTATCGTATTAATTGAAGACCTAGGTTTGATTGCCTAGGTATTTAGATAACTTCTGGTAAAAGTATGTAACTACTCTACAGTGGACGATGGAGATATGTAAAGAATAAGACACCAACCAAATAGTAATCACGCACGCACGTAAGCAAGCAAAGCAATATATGTACCTGTTAAGTAACTAGCTAGGTGCGGACCGTACAATTGGCCTATGCAAGAAGATATTTTCGTACCCTATGAGAATCAATCGGCTGCAATTGCGCGCCGCTATCGTAGCTGCTGCCGCAAAAATAAAGGCAAATGAAAAACACAATTGCACCACTTCTTTTTAAACTTCTTGTTGTTCGTCCGTGCGCGCGCTGCGCATGCATTCCTTACATACACTGCTTTTACCGACCTACGATGATACTATACCATACTCCTACCATACACCGTCGGTCTACTACCTACCTATTGTAGGCGTATGGTACGTCGCTCTTTCGCTCCTGCAACTGCAAAATTTCCTATTAGTATGGTAGAATCTATTAGAATGACAATCTCTTGCTTGATCATTATTTGCCTTGATTTCAGCAATTGCATCAATTGCAGTTCTATCATCTTCAACTATCATCTTGTTGGTTGCTTCATAGATCCAACAATACCCACATCATCAACCATTCATTTGTGGACGAAGCTGTGCTATCGTTGTCGACAGCTAGCTCTGGGTTCACTCCACGGCGAGGCGTATCAATCACACTTCAAGTTTTGCAATAGCCTCATTTTTTCAGTGTATTTTGATTGTATTGCAATTGATTGCCACAACAAATATATTCAACACAAGGTGACAGTTGCAGCTGGCTCGTTCAACTGGTTCAACACGTGACACACATTCACGTCACACATACACCAACATACAGAACCCTTGCTTCGCCCTACCCTATTCATCCGTATCCAAGCCTTCTCATTATTCATCCGTATCCAAGCCTTCTCATGGGAATGGCCATAAATGGACAACGCCATAGATAAAAGACAGACACATTCAACAGTTCCCATTAGTTGCCATTGATCCCATCAAGAAACTCTCATGTCTCCCAACTCTCAATACACAACGACCGCCGACAGTAGCCCACCCTCCATTATCAGCGAACTTAAGATGATGAACATCAGCAGCAGCGAGGACATAACGAAACCCATCATGATTGATAACGATCCCGAGAAAGAGGAAACTGCTTCCGAGCCAAGCCCCGAGCAGGTTGAAAGCGACGATAATGATGGCGGCGATGCTAACGAGGCTGATGTTGATGCTGAATTTGCTGCATTCCTGAACCGTGTCCATTCGTCGGAGGAGATACCGCCGCCAACTGCCGCTGTAATGCCTGCAGAGAAAGATCCGCAAGACATTGACGAGGAGGAGGAGGAGCCAACTACTGCGGCTGCTTCGGGTGATGCCTACATAGGAGAAGTCAATAGCTCCGAGCCTGCCACTGCTAATCTAACTGAGGAAGAGATCCCGCTGCCTGTTCACTACTCCACTATGGGCAACGCCTGCATCCCTGCCGCGGCGATAGTCTCGGGGGAAGATGTTGATGGCAGCGAGGCCCCATCATCACCTTCCAAGCGGAACGAGGATAAATCTGTAGACCTAGCACAAGATGAGGCTACTAATAGCCCTAGCAAGGCTGCCGGAGCCGCTGCGGAAGAGGGGGGCGCCGGCGGGGGGGCAATCACGGCCATCAGTTTGGATGTTGGAGAGCTTCAGATTGCCGACGACTTGCCTGAAGCTGAAGAAAAGCTGCCGGAGAGGAGATCTTCGAGCGAGCACAGGATGATGTTGGATAGTACCAAGTTGTCGGATTCGGCTGCTACTGTGGTAAGTCTTTTTTATTACTCATTTTTGATGTGCTTATCTGGATGGGGATCAAGTTATTGTTTAGCTAGTGGTTCAAGGAGAAGAAATGTTTATCGGATCATTTTATTTTTGTGGTATGCATGCATCTTAATACGTAATTTCTTACTCATTCATGTTTCGTGCCTTCACATTTATCTGGTGCAGGACTCCTGGGGAGGTAATGGTGGAACTGTTCCCCCGCTACTTGGCGACCGTATTGGCTCTATGCCAGAGTTAGATTCAGAGCTTCTCAAGGAGGAGGCAGACATTATTCCATCTGGCGTGGAGAACGATGGCAATGATGACAGCAATAACGCAGGAGGAGAATCGTCGCCTTCGGCGCAAGACCCAACTAAATCTGCAATGGCATCCACGAATAAGTCCGGGTCATGTGGAGACGTCAACGACATGGAGGACGTGGACGAACCTGCATCTTATATCAACTTCAACAAACTTCTTGATCCATCGGCTTCTTCTAAATATTATTACTCCCAAGCCAACGCTAGCAATCGCAAATTAATTGAAAAAGTCAAGACCAAGAAACCATCGGCCACATCTGGACTTGACGAATCTCGCCATTCCAGAAAGTCTATCATGGGTCAACTCACGACCTCATCGGCCTACCGTGGTCGAAGTCCAACGAAAAAGGATGGCTCGGTTATCAATAGCGCAATGAAAAGGACGGCACGCAAGACTTCCAGTTCTTCCAACGCCCTGTCCCAGGATTCGCTAGCATCTCAAAGAGAGGTGGGTGATGAAAATAGCAACAATTCTGGTCCCAAACCAGGCCACATGAGACGATGCACCTTCTCCTGCGTGGACATTCGCGAACACGAACGAGTCGCTGGCGACAATCCCTGCGTCTCCTCCGGCGTACCCATCTCCCTCGGATGGGGCTACTACCAAAACGACCCCATCAGCCTCGACGACTATGAGTACAACAAGGGACCCTCCCGCGACAAGATCGAGATGATGGTACCCGCAAAAATCCGTCGGCAGATGCTCCGCGACGAATTCGGCGTCACCATCACCGATATGAACGCGGCGATGAAGGAGGTGAACATCACCAAGAGGCAACGCCGCAATACCGTGGCGACGGAGCATCTGGAGGGATGGCAAGAGGCGACGCAGAGCGCGAAGCGAAAGCTCAAGCGCTTCATGAAGAGGACATCCACTGTGAAGGAGCAGGAGAAGATGTGGGACGAGGCTCATAAGAATGCTGTGAAGAACGGGAAGGGGAACCTGGTGAAGAGTTCGGAGGGCCCGAAAGGCGCGGGACCCATGGCGAGCGGGCAGGTGGCGGCGGCTCCTTTGATGGAAATTAGCTTTAAGACGAAGGGAGGTGAACAACAGGATGAGGCTCCAACATTTTGAGTGTGAGAGTGCAATGGGGTATGGGGTGCTTCCGTGCTATTTGTGTGTCTAATCAGAAGATGACATTGCAGTCTTGACAATCTTGAACCTTGTCTTGTTATCCACCTGCCTGACCCCAACCAGACTATATTGTATAAGTAGGAAATGAAGATGTGAAAAATAATAATCATGCATTCTTTATCGTGTGAACATTGTCACTGACTATCAAATGAGGGCAACATCTCAAGGGGTTTGATGAAAAATCCCTTCCTTGGTTTGTGAGGTAAGAAACTTTGTTGTCTACAGTACCAATCTTATGTTGACATTGCTGCATACCTCTCATGCATGCCATTCTTTCTGTTAAGAATCTATGTCCTGCATGAGGTGCAAAAGTTGCCGGGCCCCAGGATGTGGCCAGGTCAAGTACGCCCAGTACTCGTGGAAGAACCCGCCTTCAGTCGTTGAGGGGAAAGATTGTCAATGGTGCACCTGCCAGGGGGGGGTCATTCCCAAGGGCCTCGCAGAGGAAGTTTGTAACAAAGACGGGATTGTGACTAACGAGAAGCATCAGACATGCAGGGCTTGCTGTTGCTCCGAGCCGTACCTCGAGACGAAGGATGCGAGTGGGAATACGATTGGGAATGCCATTGGGAAGACTCAGTATGTCTGTGATTGGTGGAGTAAGCTGCTTGCCAGGAGTAAGCTGTTTTTGCCTTTGTTTGTTCTTTTATCATGCAATTTCAATGTCCTTGATGGCAGTGGAACGAACAAGTACCACATTTGTCCTGATACGTGCATTGGAGGATGTTGCGTCATGTGCCGCTGCTGTGGAAAGGGTGCCGGTGGCAAATGCTACCGAGTGCCCTTCATCGTACGTGGCCCTACCACAACTGATAACACGCAAACATCTTCAGCTGTACTGAGCGCAACACCAACTATCTGGTATTTCCTGATGATGCTCATGTAAAAGGTAAGCTCACCCTGATTGGACCTTCAATTCTAATTGATGTCCTCTATGCTGAGCAGGACAATAATAATGGTGATGGACGAGGTGGTGGCTAGATAAAACGTTGAAGTGCCATTTCGCGTTGGGTAATTTTGATGCTGTTGCCCTTGTTTAAGGGTTGAGGCAATGCTTTGCGGCCAAGTTACAGGTGCCAAAGAAGTGTGTTTTTGCTGTCAAAGACTTGATCTGACCTGCTATATATTGAGGTGGTGCGTTAGTTGCAAAGTCTCTCAAGCTGAAGCATTGATGGAGACCAGGACGATGACACTTGGAACACGGGCAGCTCAGAACTCAGAAGGTGCACAATATAATGTAACCCTGTGGAAATTAACAGCCACAAGAAGTGCTTAATGCGTACTTATTCCAGTCTTCAATGATTAACCCATCAAGTCTGGGCAGAAGTTTACACAGAAGGAATGGTGAATTTTGCGGAGCTGTTAATTTATCTCATTCTCCTGTTAGTTTTGAGGCCAGAACAAATGTAAATAGTATCATCTCTCTCCAATTTTTTTGGTTAATGAAGATAGTTTATTTCTCCATCATCTTTTTATATGTCCACCATAAGACAAACATGTCTCGGTTACACACAAGAGGCCACTTCCTTAAACCACTACTTTGCTCAGTGTTGGCTCAGAGGCGCACACATGGTGTGCCACTTCATAAGCAGCTCCTTGACGCGTCCTGTAGCCTCAATTGGCGACTCTTGCCGATGAGCGAGCAACAGATGCAGCCAGTCATCTGCAATGTCCTCATCCGTCTTTGGCTTTCCAACATGCATTTGCTCGTAAGCCTGATCAGGCACGGGGCAAGTGGTAAAAAAGCATGGCACGACATAGCGCACGCCAGAAGTGATCTTATCGACCTCGTGCATATTTTCCCATCCTGAAGAGAAAATAACCGCGGCTCCTTTCGTTGGCGAGAAAGGGGTGAATTGGCGACCAGAAGTCCTGATCTCTTCCTCCAGCGACAACATCGGCTTTTCAAACTCATCTTCCTCTTTGTCTTTCTCCTCAGGTTTGTCTGACGGGTCATTGAAGACAAAGTCACCGCCCTCAAAATCTACACCCTTTGTGCTAAGATACAACACACAGGAGTAGTGATACCCTGAATGGGTGGCCTCGTCAGTCTTAAGGAATAGAGAAGATGAGGTCCAAAGTTAACAAGTCAGTATCATTCCAGAAACGACAACTAGCTCTATCACGGCAAAACTTACATGAAGAATGACATGATCACCCTCACCACCACCACCGCCCTGCTGTGTCGTGCCCGCCACATATTTGCGCGAGTACGCCTGCAGCGGCAAGATAGTTTTAAGATCAAGTCCATACTCATGCGCCATTGTTCGGCGTACTCGCTCTGTCAATCGCACGAATTGCAAGATCGTGCTGGCCGCAACCTTCTCTAGCTCATTGAAGGTCAACGTGTTGATTCCGGGGAATCGCTCGAAATCTGCCTCGCCGTCTAGGAGAAACTGCGGGAAGATATTACGGCTACACGCGTCACAGCAATTGCCATCTTCGCAACGCCGGCCATCTTCGAGCGGGAGATCCTTGTGGGCGGAATCGTCAAAGATGTAATTCATGGCAACTCGATTAGCTCCTTCCTCTTCAGGCATCTTGCACGTGACATTTGTCCTGACCTGCTCTCGGGTCAGGAGGTGTTGAAGATCGGCGTCAAAGATGTGGTGGAGCATTTGCGGCACCGTGGCCGGAAGTGGTTTATCCTGTGCCTCTGCGCGATCGACTGCATTCGCCACTGCCCAGAAGGCTGCGTTTGTCGTTTCTTCATTCATCGCGTAACCGGCGTCGAGCAGGGTGTTGACCGTCTTTATGTCCATTTGCATCGCCGCGGAGTGAAGCTTCAGTTTCAGTTCATCTGGGGTACCAGGGATCGGCAGGGCGGCTTCCACCTTAGTCTCGACAGCAGGCGGGGCGGCTACAACGGGAGCACTGATTTGTGCAGCCGCCGGCTCCTCTTCCGTTTTAGTGACAGCGTACGTCGAAGGAAAATCCATCATGGGCTGAGCCGGCGGAGCAACACTTTCGACCACGGGAGGTGTGTTAACAACAGGAGGAGGGGTCTCCACCACTGCCGTCTGTCCATTCGATCCGCTCTCCGTAGTGCCCACGGCCGAAGCTGCTGCCATGAGCGCCTCTTGCATTTTTGCCAACATTTCATCCCGGTTCTCGGGTGTTGCGTTCTTGTAATTTTCCATGGCAGCTTCGAAGCTGGATACTGGATCAGGCTGCGATTGCGTCGTCACGGGGGCAGGAGTAGCCTGTGTCGTTACTTTGGGTGGCGCCTGTGCAGCAGCTGGTGGTGCCATGGTCGCAACCGGTGCTGTAATAGTCGCAACAGGTTGTGCTGGTGCAACTGGTGTTACGGCCGCAGCAGCCTGCACTGGGGGAGGTGTAACTACCGGCGGTGGCACTACTACGGGTTGCTGTGCCTGCTGTGCCACAACTGCTGATCCACCACCACCACCACCACCACGTTTAGCTTTCATCTGCGCCAACTTTTCCTTGTAACTAACGCCGGACGTGATTTCAGGATTGTCGTTCCCACTCATCTGCATACGCACTGCTCCCTCGATTTCGGCAGCTGCCTCAGCACGATTTTTCCTGACATCGTTTTGTGTTCACATCATTATATTATACCAGCGTGTTTGAAATTTCCAACAGGAAAGATGGGATAGAAAATTGTGTATGTTTATGGATAAAAGTGAACATGATGAAAGTGAGTATTTGCCCCTCTACGAAAACAATTCAACGAAAGGAAATATATATAACAACGTAAACTCACTCCTTCGTGTAAGGATTATCAACCCAACTATCCCCAAGCTGCTTAACAGAGTCGTCCGCAAACACCTGGTTCGCGTATTCGATATCACCACTCATACGCGCATGCTTCCTCACCTTCGAATCCTGCTTGAGTTGCGACATGTAGACATCAGCAGTGTTGGCCATGGTATGCGCATCTGGATTTTTTCCCACGGGACGATCCTCGTCGTTCCCCTTCGTCCTTGGGGGTAAGGGGGGTTCGACTATGTTTAGTGGTGGCGGCATTTGCATTGCGGCAGGAGGGTTGAATGGAACTAGATTACCGTTTGCGTCGTAGACCATTGGCATGGTGACCGCGTTGCCGTTTGCATCGTAGAATTGCTGCTGTTGTGGAGGGGAAGAGGCTAGACTGGTGGTAGTGGACGTTGATGAGTATGTCCTTCGTATTGAGTTTGCTGCTGGTCGGGCGGTGAAGGCGTCGCTGCCGAGGGGGGAGGAGAGGAGCCCCAGGGCTCCAGCCAGGAGAACGAATCTGAAGATCATGGTTGTCTCCTTATGATGAATGGCTATTGGATGTTGGTGTTTGCTTTATGTATGCCGCCAGGTGTGAGCTCTTTCATTTCGTATCTAGTTAGTTCCACCAGTCGGTCAACTACTTTTAGAATTGAGAGGTGCTAGAGGTGCCATCGATTTTCATATCTCTATGATCAAACAGTCATGTGATGTGTGTGTGATTGGTGATTGGATGGTAGGTAGGTATCGTATGCGCATGGTACGATGGGTAGGTATCGTACGATATGGTGTGATCATCCATCGTTTTTGGCTGGCTTGCTTTTGTGCCAATGATTCTATTTTGGTTGTGATTTCTTCGGATCCAGGCAAAAGATATGGTAGGAACTTCAAAATGACGCACTGCACTAATAGCGTCAGTTTTAACATAGAAGTATCTACCAAACATACTATTCCTACGTGAGGGCGGCCCCTCCCTCCATGCACTCCATGTGTACCATAGTTGCTGTTAATGTAATATCCCTCTAGCTAGATAACTGCAATAATATTTCAGTCCCGTGTGCGGGCTCGTCCACCGTGCCCGCCATCCAGTCACTAAAAAAACGAGGCCTCGTTTATAATCAGGTTTTATCATCGTATTATATGCAGTTATTATCAAGTCATATAGTGAGTGTCCTAAATCGCAACAAGATCATCGATGTGATCCATCGATCGTGGTGAAAACTGAAGAGATATTGTTGCAAGTACTATGCACGATATGGTGTATCGTATCGTAGACTGTGGAGGGAGGTCGGTCTATCTGGCTGTGGTCCCACGCGCGCACCCACCATGCCATGCATCCTTCCAACTTCCATTACCACCATTCCCACCTCATTCAATACGATACCCTACATCAACTTAACGCACTATCGTATGCATGCTCACCATTCTTTATTGGTCATCTAAACATCTATTCTAATTTCGCAAGTTGTTGGTTTACAAGAACCCTGTAGTCCGAGGTCATCACCTGTCATCACAAGCAAAAACACACAGTACAATATTGTAAGAGTGACCGACCTGGTGTATTATTGTCATTCTACGATGGTGTTCATTGAGAGAAATCCGGGCCGGGGCACAGCGGAGAAGAAGTCACATTTTATGCGCGCCATAGCAGTGGTATTGATGCTTGTTGGGACCTTGTGGATATCACATGCCAAGATTGCTTTGCTGTTGATAAAAGAAAGCGCCGCCGCGCCAAGCCCACCATTCAGGCCACCTGCGAGGTCAGCCCCCACCAGCATCATTTCAGATATCCTACACGATCAAGACTGCACAGCAAATCCAGAAACAAATGACCCTTTTCCTGTCGACTTTGATCACGAATATTACAATACGGAAAATCGCAATAGTGTATCACCATCGACGGTTCTTGATGAAATGCATTACAATGCCTTTGGGAAAGTTCGTGGATGGAATTGTACAAAAGGACAGCATATCCGAGAACATATCAACAAAATTGCTGAGAAGATGTCATTTCCATCGCTTGAGATCGGACCCTTTTTGAATCCTACAATGGTTGGAGAAAAAGTCAAGTACTTTGATGTGCTTGATCGAGAAGGATTGATTGAGCGCGCTGGAAAAATCAACTATCCAATCGTAAGGGAAGTTGAAATTGATTTTGTTGTCCCCAGTGGTGATTTGAATGCTATCAATGAGTCCAGCCAGTTCTCCATGATATTGAGCTCCCATTGCATTGAGCACCAGCTAGATTTAGTACGCCACCTTCATCATGTCAGTCGACTTCTTGTTGATGGGGGATATTATGTCCTTTTAATACCAGACAAACGCTACTGTTTTGATCACTATATTGCACCAACAACGATTGCGGATGTATTGGACGACTACCAGGATCAACGCTACTTTGCTAAGAGTCACAGACTTAAATCCGTGATAGAGCACAGAGCTATGACATTTCATGGGAACTTCTGGGCTTCTCCCCTTCCCCCCAAACACGAGAACATTGTAGAAAGAGTGAAGTCTGCAGTCGAGGAATTTGAAAACCACCGTGTCACAGACTCATATCTTGATGTGCATAACTATCAATTTACACCTGACAGTATTGGTGAAATTGTTTTCGCATTGAATGAAATGAATATGATCAAATTGAGTGTTCACCGAGTCTACCAGACCATTTTCAACACAGTTGAATTTGGTTTGGTTCTCAAAAACAGCAAGTGCTAAGGAAATGTTCTGCACTGTGGATGATTAGGTAGCCCTGTCTTGGAGGGTAGTTATGTACATCTAATCTTGGCAATACTTTGTAGTTGTAGGAAGTAAATTAGTAGAAATCTCTTGTTGCAGTTTGAAGAAGTGGTAAAGGGGTGGTACCTTCACATGACGAGAAATGTCCTCATATCAGTTGCAGGATTATTTTGGAGCACTATCCTGGGCTTGAGCTGCCCTTTGCGGGTAATTCTGAAGCGGAACGTTTATATAACAGTGGACTGGCAACTGTTTCCAAAAAGTGGGAAACAGTTGGGCTTTTTCGTCGCGCAAATTTTCAAATTATTTTCTAAAATTGGCAGATATTGGATGCCTGAGCAAAGCTTAAATCAAAGATCGAGCGCCGCTTAGATCAAGTGATCTCTAGATAATACGTAGCGAATCATTATTCTAATTTCGTTGAAGATACGAAGAAGAAATGCTCTTGTGAGAGAATTACATGGGAGGACTGCCTTCTGAATTTAGTTGTTGGAACCAGGGCTCTGCACCCGTGTTGCACCCGGCACCCAACACCCGTTTTTTTCTCTCGGGTGTCGGGTGTCGGGTGCCATTTTCACTTACCCACCCATGGGGCCTTGGGTGGGCACTGACACCCACCCAACACCCAAGTGTTTGCCGGGTGGGTGGGTGCAAGTCGGGTGTTTTTAGTATTTTGTACATAAAGGTTAGTTATGTACAACTTAATCACGGGGTTTTGTGTCTGGCTAGATATTAGCAAATTTTCATCGTACGCCGTGCGTAAAAATATAACCCCAGAGATATTCCCGCTTTGTACACGATCCATGGAAGCCATCGTTCTTGCTAACAAAATAATGACGAAGCCATCATGCTCGCAAAATAACGACAAAGCGTAAAAATAACGACAAAGCCATCATGCGCGCAAAAATAATCGAATCTAAAAGAAAGCGAATGAAGCAGATGGGCAGCAATTTCACGTAGGAACTAGTAATATACATGGCGCGGCAAA
>JALLAS010000772.1:0-11502 GCA_036939415.1 Detonula confervacea
CCCATCATACGCTGTTTGCGGTAGCACTAGGGCAATTGGCTTCCCATGTGACCTCGGAGGTTGATTGTGAATCTTTGATCAGTCAGGCATGCTTTCTATCAGATCCTTGATGTGGTAAATTGAACATTCACAAATATGAGAGACTAGTGACGGGGAAGCACCGGCTACATTGCATACAAAGTTATATACCAAAGGTTATTGATATGTATCAGGAGAGGCCGAGGAAGAATGATTGGGGAGAGAAGGAAGAACATGATGATCTGGAGTTCATTGAGTTGGAGAAGAAGATTTGGATGGAGATGTTCCCAGAAACTGCTAAGAAGATGCTTAAGGAAGAGGAGGATGACGAAGAGGAACTAAAGAGGAAGGGTGAATAGGGGAAGAAGTGGTAGAAAGAAGTATGAGGTAATTGAGACTAGTGAAAGTGATGACGACAGTGACAAGGATCCAGTTGCATAAGTGTTGGAGATAGATGAGGAAGAGGGGGAATCAAGTGTATAGGGTGTTGCCCTAGACTGCAATAGGAAAATGCTAGGGCAGCGATCTAGTACAGAGGTAGTATGTCAGTCCTTGACATAGGGGCGGGGCAACAAAATTGGTGACGGCCTGCCCTACAGGGCAGGGCGATGAAGAGGCTCGCCCCAACTTAAATACTAGGTCTGACCTAGTCCCAAGTCTGGATAAGTCTAAGGAGCAAGATTAAACATGTCAAAAATATTGTGTTGCGTTTGGAGCCTGTCTATTTTCACTATAATATGGTACTGGAATTTGTTATCCCCTTTTGCGTCCATACCGATTGCCTTACCTGCCAGCCACTTTCCAATATAATAGCTTATAAATGGTTGTGTCTATTTTCTTCATGTCTTGCCTCGTCTGCTGCCCCCTGCTTGCCTGCCTTGATCACCAACCACGACCGACACATCTATGTTTCCTCTAGGGACATATCCTATACCGGCCTGTTTCCAGTTGATCAGCTCTGTCCCACATTAACCTGCAGGGTTCCATGACATTGGACATGGCTACTAGCCAGTCTCCCAGGTATGATTGAAACATCCACCGTTGCCATTGCTGCCGTCGCCACCGTTGCCGCCGTGCCAGATATGGTGGGAACACTTGACATCTGGCACTAACTAACTTCCTAGTGAATACCATACCGCTTTCTACAAAAAGACAATAGAATGAGTACGTTTCTTCCCGCCTTTTTAGGTCTATCGTATTGATCGATGCAATATTTCCCCCTGCAAATCTTGTCATGCTTGAAATCAGACATGGCTACTAGCCAGTCTCCCGGGTACGGCCCCCTTTGCCTCAGATCTAACATAATTTCTAGTACCTTAGAACAGAAGGCAGCCATGTCTGTTTACGCGGCAGCGCGCTAGTCATAAGTAAATGATTCGTCGTCATTCGTCACTATTTTGCAGTATCCTTAAATGGGACACACGAGGCCCCCTTAAGGCATCTCTGGGTTGCTTTTGTACCCGTAATGTCCTAGACACAAAATGAAACGGAAAAATAAAGCCGTTGATGATACGATACGATACGATAATAATATGTCATTCCTTCTGTCATTCAATCTCATTTTTGTAGTGCACATCAGTTCTATTGGCACTTTTTCCCTTCAGTTCCACCCTATTTTTCACTTAACTCATGGCTTACCATTATGTCAAGTGTGGGGGAGTGGTAGGCCGGAATAGTTATACGTAGGTAAATACGTACCTAAAGTCTCATTTTCCCTCCCAACATATATCTTGTATTAATCCTTTAGTAGATAGTATGCACGTGTGACGGCTGATAAGGTAATCATTTCCTCATTGCCGCCATCTTTCTCCTCATCTTTATCACAAGTTTGCATGAACGTTTCTCTAAATTGCACTTGAACCTCTTCTTCTCATCAAGAAAAATTGCCTCTCTTATCAATTTATGATTGGCTCCAACCCTATGATAATTCCCTGCTGTGTCCCAAATATCTCTCACCATCCACTCAACAAATCTATCTGTAAAATATTCTTGCTCTTCACTGTTTTCTTTGTTAAACTGTCTTCTTAATGATGCTCTTCTCTGTATCAGATACATAATACCATCACATGGGAGAATTGGCATGGATGTATGTGTATTTTTTGCCATGTGTTGTGGTGATTAATGTTGATGAAAACTTATAGGCAGTGACATAATTTTCAGCGTCGGTAGCTTCCTCTACTTGGTACAAAAGTCATATTACCTCTGAATACCTCATGTTATTCAATACGTTTTGAGTGATGGCACAACCCTTTGTTTTCTGAAGCATGAATCCATACACTTCAATTGCAGAGATGCCTGCAGTAGATTGGTTATTTGCCAAACATTTCTCCCAGAATGAAACAATAGTAGATGCCATCAAACAAGACGATACCAAATCAAATCATCGTGTTGGATCTCCTGAGCTAAATACCCAGTTCAATTGAGTATCAGATGAGCACCAAAGGTTGCAAATGTGTCTCATATGTGATGGACCAAGCAGTTTACCATCACCATATAGAATGTGTCCCAACTTTTGTATCCAGGGTGCAGGCCGCTGATCTCTTGGCCAATTGTTAAACGCCCATGTATTTTTTGCTTCTAAATCCGGATGGGAACAAGTCTTTTCCGCAACATTCTCTGGAGATATTTCATTCCCAAGATTACATCCAAATGTACAGGACAAGCACCTTGTGACCAGGTCAACTTAATACAGAATAATTACCTTGACAGTGGTGTTACAATTCAAGTCTTGCTGCGTAGGAATATCTATGATGGTATTGTTGATTGAGTAGATTGACTTTGCAGTATCATCATTTTCTTCCAAAAAATCATGATCAAGTTCACTAACATTATTTAGCTCTGATTTGTTGATACCTGTTGCTTCCCCAGTATCAGTTGAGATCTGCATGTTGTGATTTATAGAATTTTATTGGACCTTGACAATCCTCCGCATAGTAGCATTATGAGGTACTTTGGCACTAGAGTCAATTTCATCACGAGATGCAAGAAATACTTTGGAATCCTCAGCAAAACTTGGAAAACCACCTTCTTTTCTAATTGACATGGCCTCAAGGACAAATTGGATGGTAGGTAAATTACCTCCCTTACAAGCAAAACTGGTTCATCTTCTATGATACAAAAATTAAAGGCACTTCTGGTATTGACGTCCATAAACCAATCCTTTCCATTATGAGGAGATCATTGGCGTAGCAGTTGGAGTCAATGTTGGGTCAGAATATACACAAATATAAATAAGATACTTGTCATTGTAGAGAAGGATTGAAAGTAGGATATTGAACATATCCTTTGCACTTTCTGAATTCGATGATGTTGTATGTAGCAACAACTAGGCAATACCACCTTCCAATTGGATTCCAACCTTTATTGACTGTCTCTTCAACCCTATCATCAGAAGAGAGAGTAGTGTATTTGTATTGTTTGCTCTTACACAATCTGATGCTGCTGAAGAACTTGAGATTGATATACTTTGCACTGAATGACGTGGGATGACCGGATACCAATTTTTCAATGGAGTACTGCAATAACCACCCCCTTTGGTTGATTGAATTGTTCCAGAAGCTGTATAGGATGTGCTGTATTCCTTTTGAAACATTGGCTTTCGTTCGTAGTTTTCCCTATCTGATGCTTTTCTAAATGGCTTGCTAATTGATATACAATGAACGAAACGGCGCAGTAATGAATCCTCATTTGCCTTTAGCTGATTGACTGAGATGGCATTTGGATTAGCGTAGGCATTATGTGTTTGAGATTTGTTGTCAATTTTAGTTCACTATAGGCACGGATGTAGTGTTTGACCAATTTGTTCTATTGCATTGTAATTATTATTGTCGGTCTCAGCTTCATTATTCTTCAATTCAAAAACATAGGTAACTGATTTGCCTTTATAATCACCAGTGATGGTAGATACACTGATGATCATAATGTGACCATCATGACATTCTCTTAATTTGCTGATGAAGAATTGAGCAGGATAATTTCTCATATCATCTTCGGTGTTTGGGAGACAAATATTTTGGGGTAAGACACAAAATGAGCAGACCAATCGTATTTGTAGATTGACCAAGATCTGCAGGAGAATTTGCAGGATTTTTCTGGACACTGAAGCGTGATGTTGGTTGAACGCCCAGCATGTGCACCACCAAAACAAATGAGACAGAGAACATGCTGACAATCAGATTGATTGTCTTGTTTGTCTAGGATCTGAGCGTATGGAGATTTGTGAATGTCAACATGACATTTAATGCAAACAGATATGTCAATATGCTCCTGCTTTTATAACTTCGACCAATGATCAGACAAAGATATGATGAGAGAAGAATAGTGGTCCTGAGGAATGAGACGCCACATGATGGGAGGGTAGATCAAGAGGGAGGAGGGGACAAATGGGACAAATATGCGGCAGTAAATGAGAACTTGAATGAGAGGAGAATCGGATATGCTAGGTAAGCCGTTTGCGCCATTTTAATTTACTTAGCTTGTTTCAAATGTACATACTACCGTAGGCCACCTACAGGCCGAGCAAGCTTAAAAAATCAACTTTATGAGTTCGAATGAATTTTAACAATGAACTGTGCTGCAAAATTGATCATTTTCACCATACCAGAATAATACTGGAAGCCCATTCAATACATCAATGAGGCATTGGCAGCAAGCCTTTCCATCCCAACCGAGCGATCAAGATCTAGCCTCTTTTGCTATTTTCCCAAGCTGATATTTTCTGAGGACTCTACCTTCTGCAAATTGTGTATGATTTGGGTTAAGAATGGTTATCTAAACTCAAATGTTTGAGATTTGTGGTTGTCATCACTTGTCTTAACCATGTTGTCTAGATCTACAGCTATGTAATCCTTATATTAGCTCCAACTTTTCCTCTCCTATTGACAATGAAAAGGGGTGTCAGAAACAGCTAACTCTACTAGGGTCATGGGGTATGCATCATGTAGACATGGCTATATAATGATGATTAATAAAAAAAAGTCAGAAAGGTCTTCCTCAAACTCAAAAACCATGGACAGAATAAAGAATCTTTTGAATAATTCACATGAACATTGACCAATGTGTGAGAGAAAACCGCTGCAAGTTCTCTGGGTCAAAGATTACCCACACAGGACCCTTACTAACGGCATCTGACTTGCAAATGAATTGGAAATAATCCTCTACTTTCTTTGTGTATCTAGTCTTTGAAACCCATGACCCCACAAGTAATAGGAATCAACGTATTATGTTGAAGAAACTCTTGTCCACCAAATTTCTTCAAAAGAGCAACAACGTGATAGGGTGATTTTCATTAGAAAAGCTCACCATGCATGTTATGAAAATTGTTTTTGCATAAAAGATGTTTGATTCAATATGTATTCACCCTTTCTATGGCACTCCTTGTCTCTGGAGGAAGGCAGCGAATAAAATATTCTATTTCACCAGTCATACGCTAGGCAACTCTCATACATATTCATGCAATGGCGGAAGAAATATGCGAATGTTCTTGATTTTTGTTTTAATGTGGTCTGCATAGATATCACCATCTTCTTGCATCAAGCTTTGAAGCATGTATTTGTCGTGTTCAGCAAGGCAAACGACTCCATCTGCCATGCGACATAACAACTGCTCAATTTCTCTGTAAAAAGCATCATTGGTATTTGAACGTTCTTCTGCTTCTTCTTTGTCAGATTGGCTAGGCATATAGTACACACGGAACTTGTGGTAGCAAACACGAACATTGCACAACTTCCATGATGATCACCGACACTAATGCCCGTCATCATTGTACCATTTGTAAAAGAGCATACCAGATTAACTCCCAAGCCAGCATTCCATGCCAATCAACAGCAACAATATCCGTCAACTGGTTGTTTAACCTATCTTTCCATCCCATCACACGTGCTCATAAATTCTTGCCATGGCTCTGAACGACCCAATCGTTTACACTGACACCCATTTTTGGGTAAATTCACTGCCCAAATTTTCAACTTTCCATCATTTCTGCAAGAGGCCATGGAGATCTTGTTTGAGATGCCATCAGGTGTGGAAGGATGGGGCTTGGCACAGACGGCATGGTCAACACAGCATACACAATCCGATTGATGCGCAAGGCTTGCGACAAGAGAACATGCAGGGATGCCATTGCTGTAGAAGGAAGAGAAGTTGAACTCCCATGAGAGGATTATGATGTGCCGGTTTGTATTGGGGTTGGCTATTACATTGCTAACATCTCGATGGATTGTCATTTTGATGAACCAAGAGGACAAGAGAGCAAGGAGGCCATGCAATGACTTGAGGCTGGAGGAGAAGGATGAGTAAAACTTGCTAGAGATTTGGATAACTCTGTGCATCCAAATAAGTATCCGAATACAGACACGATCTGGCTGGGCACTGCAGATAGATAAGTGGTCGACTGGCATGCATAGAACCTGCAGCCAGCTTGCCAAGATATAGCAATGATCACTAGAAGAAGACGATGATTAGAGAGAGCCCAAATAGCTCTCATTATTTGCTATCACCTGAAAATGGCATGCCAAAGTAATAACAAACTAAGGGAGTAGTTCAACCCCCCACTCACAGCAGGGGTGCTTAGTGCCAGTGTGACCATCATAAGATGTGGTGCTGCTAGAGCTCTTGAAATACCAGCAGAGCTCTTTAGCAGTGATGATCAAATGTCTGTGATAAGAGAGGGGTTGGCCACTTGAAAAAACCCTCAAAGCGGCGCATGATCAAACTGAACCCCCCCATGAAGTCACATCAAGGCCACCATCCACAAATGCAACTGTATGCACAATTGTGGCGTCACCAATAAAACCCGAGAGTTGAGAAGGGCAAGCCCATTCAACAACAAGCCCAGCTATAAGAGTGGTCCACCACAGCAGCAGCAAGCATGACCTCCACAGAGGAGCAACTGTGCTTGTGGACGAAGAGTCCATATGATCTCAATTCAACAACGAGATAGAGGGCACCACCAGTAAACACTCACAATAAAACATGAAAAGCAACGTCGAATCCCAAAAGCTGCTTGAGGGTAAGTGTAGGATCAGGCTCCCCACCATGTTTGTTATAAGCCGATATTTATGCCCAGGAGCTCTAAGTAGGACCAAAATGAGCCCCTGGACAAGGCAAATTTGAATAGTGTAACAGAACTGAATATTACATAAAAATAAATCGATGTTTTACTAGCATCTTCATGGTGCTGTAAATCATCTAAAATAGATTCAAGTTTTTAGCAAAGTCTCCCATCACAACTCGATGTTTTGTGATATTTCGTCTTTTGTCGTCCCATCTTCAATGCCAAATAAGCGGTACGCAAAATCGTATCTTACGTTAATTTATTTATGTAATTAATATTGCGCATAAACACCTGCGGCCGTTGCGTTATCTCCCTTGCTCAGTCGAATACAGTACATTGCGTTTACCCGTTTGAAAATCGCTCATCGCCGCAATCAGCAGCATGAAGAACAATTATCCTCCAAAGCGTCAACCACGGAAACGAAGCTAATCACTTCATCTCCTCGCCACGAAGCCGCATCGCTCCGTGTTGGCCTCTGCCATGCAACAATCAAAAGGGAAAAGTGCCGGCCGGCATTGATTCCAATAAAAGTGCCAGTGTTGCTGTCACGTTGCCATCGTCTGCAACTGCACAGTCAAAGCAAGATAAAACTGCGTCCTCGGCTGCAAGTTTTTGTAAACCTCCGTAAAATCTCTGCGAATCTTGGCAACCAAGCAGATATTGATCAACTCATCACCTCTGTTGAGAAACAACCATCATCTTCGATTAAAATAACAGCAAAAGCACCAGCTGCACTCACCAAAGCCTTCAAGGGGCCCATTCTCTTTGTCCTGATTTCTAGAAGAGCATACAACCACAAAGCAATCATGGCACGGCGCCAGAGTTCTAGCCATACTCCGGGAGATGTGCCTCCTCCTTCCCCTCCTCCCAGAATTCAACGAAGGAGCAAAAGGTGTAAGGAGAGCAACCTTGTGGCCAATGCAGAACTCAAGGTAGATGCTCCATCAGTTAATACGTCCAAGCTCCCATCCTTGGGCAAAAGACAACCCACCTCACCGACAACGGCCTCCCCGGGCAAAAGACAATTCACCTCCCAGTCAGCTGCGTTCTCGACCACATCCAGAGATAATCCTTCTAACAAATAGAAGAGCACTTCCATCATAGTCTCCATCAAAATCACATCGGTAAGCCTGGTACCAAACAAAGAATTAGGTGACTGGTATTCCGCCATATATGTCGTATCATATACGACAAAAGATTTGACGAGGTCCATGGTCAGAACTTCGATTGCTCACTGGCAAAGCCAGGACTACACAACAATGATGAATAAGGTGTGGGAAAATATCCGATCTAAAAGCAATAAAGCAATAGGATTAGATAGTGTTGAGATGGATCGATGCATGCACGATGACCTCCCATGGCAGATTTTGTACAAAGAGTATCAATGCCAAGCGTATGCTCTTCAGCTAGAAATGCTGAAATTGTCTCTGGTGGCTGTCAATCGGCATATTGCCAAGGCACAAGCATCGCAGGAGAAGTCTTGGGGCATGGGAATGGAATTCAAAGATCGGCACCAAAAGCATCGTGCCAAGTCTGCAGTTATGGTCGAGCTTGATCAAGTGACAGACAAGCAGTTATGTCGCTCTCAGTCTGTATTGTTGAGCATTGTTATTGATCTTGCAAAGAAGCGTGAATTCAATGAACTGTCAGTTTTGATAGATACAATGCAAGTTAAAATAGCAAATATGGACTATTCCATGGCTAGTGCAAATATGATACTTAGTGGTATGTCCAAATCATTTAATTAGCCCACCGCTAAATTGTTGAATGACGTGTGTGCTGTCTTGGTTCCACCTTGTTGTTCTGATGGCGAAGAGATTGTTTCCATTTGTCATTTCTGTGATATGCTGGGCATTAACAGGAAGTCGAAGTACGTCAAGGCTGGATTTGAGAACCGAAGGAAATACGATAACTTTCTTAAGCTTGATGGAACAATCAAGATTGGAGAGACAGTGTGTTGCGGGGCATCACCAGAAGCTGTTGTAACTGCAATAGCTACTGATGGTTCTATTACAGTAAAACTGTTACCATTTGGTACTGAAAAGATATATCAGAAGATACGAACCTACTCTTGATCAATATGAACATGAGACTTGTTTTGATACAACACCTGATCATGTCAAGCGGGCCATTGAAGATTTTTACCGTTGTCACGTGCCAATGAGTCCTAACAAGAATGACGAGGTTAAACGCCGGCATCTGCTATATCCAGCACAAGTGGAAACAAAGCAAGCAATGCTGCGATATGAAACAATCAATGAGTTGTGGCAAAAGTTTATTATTGATCATGAAGAGAAAGCTCTCTCCATGCAAAACCCCAACTTGCCAAAAACAGCTCCCATGCTGTTTCACAATCATTCACCATGAGAAATGAGAAAGGCCCTGGACACTGGTTGCTTGTGTAAATACTGTGAAAGTTTCCACCTTTTGCGGCGTGGTATAACAGGCGTTTGCGATGCACTTGATAAAATAGTAGAAAGGGCTGGCACGGCAGAGGTGAGTGTTGAGATCACTCAACTGATCAAGATCAAAGACATTCTCTCAACACCAAGTAAGTATGATACTATGGTCAAATGTTTGAAACCNGCCTTAGTTTGGCCATGAGCCTTTGGTTGAGCCCCCCCTTTCAAAGCTGGTGAAAACACACAACAACAAACTGACCAGGAGGACAGGGCCGGAGGGTTATGGTCAGAAAGGATTATTTGGAGTTAATCCCTTTGTGGCACAGCTTCTGGGATGGAATAATGTGGTTCTTGCCACTGTCCTTAGATTCCGAGCTGGGACGGGATTGACCATCTCTGTAAATCAAAAAGATACATAAACGCAGGGGTTGCGCTTGATCCGAGCTCCTGGGAACGGAGATTGGACGGGTCTTGGCTTATCATCTGGCCTCTGTTTGAGTGAACAAACTGCCACCCAAAAATTGTGACAATGGCCTTAGAGTCCAAGTCTGTCTTGATAATAATATAATTATGACAATATAACAAAATCATTACAACAATAGTTACAACAATAGCATTACAACAATAGCAATATGACATTATCTTTATAACATTATCGATCATTATAACATCAGCATTGTAACATAAGCATAATAGCATTATCATAATAACAGCAGCATAATGAAATTAGCATAATGATGTGAGCATCATAACAATACTATTGGCAATAGCAAAACATAACTTAGAACTATCACAGGGTCTAAATTTCTTTAATTCTTGACTGTATTTTTGATATTTCAGGTAGTTATTTCTAAATGTCACTCTCCCACTTAGATAACAACTCTGCTGCCTTATGCATTCTTACACAGGTCAAGCATAGCTTTCATTTGAGCTAAGGTGGGGCTTATGAGGACATGTATTGGTTTAGAACAAATATATGGGCGTTTTCGCATTATATTTTCTTAATGTCAGGTGTTTTCTTACAATTGCGTCCTCACATCTAGATAACATCTCTGTTACATTCTATACTCTTACTCAGGGAATCCATAGCTTTCATTTGCACCAAAGTGGAGCTTCTGATGTGGAATGTTGGTTTAGGCTTAGAACAAACATGTGGCCATATTGCAGGAGTCTGATCCTACCAATATCTGGTAATCAAAAGTTTTGAGGTGGCGGCGGGGCCGAACATGGAGGTTTAGATGGGTAAAGGTGGGAGCGCAGGGGTGGATAAGGAGGCTAGAAATGGTGTGCTCAGCATTTAGTATATGTTATATATAATTCATACTAGCAATAACATTATCATCACCTTTATTCTCTCATAAACAGGATTCCCGGGGTAAGAATAACGAGTCTTCTTGCAAACTCGTGATCTCGCAAATTAGTCGGAGTGGGGCACCGTTTTGGAAGGTGAGTACATTGGCTATAATGCCAAGGAATTTTCATCCAAGAGAAGCTCAAGTGGACATTGAATGCTGATTGATTGAAGTTCAACGATTGGTCGGCCGAAATCCACTTGCCATAATTGATCGAGCTCTATTGTAGCTTTTGTACATAGAAAGCTAGCTAATTTTCGCAAAACGCAATATTTTTGAATCCGTTCAACCCCACAAGATCCAAGTGTGAGACTTGTAAGTGGCACAGAGGCAATAGCATCTGCGCCCTCACCAATGTAATGTTGTACAAGTCCCAGCCTTGGTATCACTTAATTGGCGACGAGCGAGGCTAGGTGATCACTTTCATTGGATCGCTTGATAGCTTGATGACACTGTGTGTTCTTGCTAATGCTTGATTCTGATGTGTTGTGTCTCGTGCGGGATTGACAAATTTGAATCATATTATACGTACATCTAATAGGTATCCAAAGTAGGAACCCTTACTTACCTCACAGTCTGGATTGCTTTTATTTTTGCAATCTGGACTTACCCTGAATCCTGTTAAGCACCTTACACCTCATGGTAGATGGAGTCAGCTCACGATTTGTCTTCCGGT
>JALLAS010000773.1:0-11455 GCA_036939415.1 Detonula confervacea
GGCCCACCAATATCTCTCCTTTAACATTTTTGTGGACTTTTTATCATGGCGATATAAATCTCGCCAATATAGTATCAAAATCATCGCTGGCCCGTGTCTTCCAGGCTGGAGTGAGCAGGCACAGAGATTGGGCAAAGCTGCGAAGCCTAAAACACTTGACTGGACTCAAAAATAATAGGAGTAGGAGTATTTAGAACCGCGATTAGGTATCGTACGTACGATACTCCTACCTCCCTTCGATCGCGACCAGCCTTACGATAGAATATTACGATATCTCATAACAAACCAAAAGCAAAAGCAAAGCTAGCAAAGGCTAGCAAGCAATACCTCCATGGAGATAATCGACAATCATGGAGGAGATACCGAGCGATGCAATATCGTACCAAGCGCGCTGCATGCTGCAGACCTAAAACATTCCCCAGCAATGTCAGAGAAGATATCCGGCTTATCCCCTCAAGTGATATCTCGGCACATGCCGCACAGCTCTGCTTCCGAAGTAATGCCTGGATTGTGGGTGGGGAATTTGATGTCGCTTTCTCATCTTAATGACATCGGGTCAGAGAACCAGCAAACCAATAAGCGGGCTATTACAGTTGTTTCTGCGCTAGGAAATCCAAATTTGATTCGACTTGCTAAGGATCTTATCGAAAAGCAATGTCTGCAGCAAGTGAATGATGGAGACAAAGCAACTTTAGACATTCGCCACGTGATCATTTCTTTGAGAGACACAGTGGAGTCGGATTTATTATCAGTGTTGCCAGAAGCATTGGCGACAATTGACGAGGCACTCAGCAATGGTAGCACCAATACATCTTCGCGGAGCAATGATGCGCAATCCAATAATGCAGCAGCTATTTCCTCCCTAAAACAAAGTATTGATATCAGGAAACCTGCTGACAGAAATCATGATGATAACAATCCACAAAGAATCTGCCTGGTACATTGTGCCAAGGGTGCCAGCAGATCTGTTTCCCTAATAATTGCATACCTCCTATCCAGACATCCACTTAAATTTAAGTCATTTGACGAAGCACTGACGCATGTAAGAACAGTGCGACCACAGGCTAGGCCAAACATTGGATTCGCTTTGGCATTGCGTCAATTTGAGAGGGAATTGGTGACCACCACTGAAACATAATCATGTGTACTCCATTGCCTATTCCCTTTCAATTGTAAATTAAAGGTATAACTAGTTGCACAAAATCTGAGACCCCTGGGTGCTCACTATCTGCTTCTATTTGCACCACCCCAGTAAATTCCCAGAATACTTAAAAAACGATTGCTTTCTTCCCACTCATATACTTCATCTTAAACCACATAATATTGCGATGTTGGATTGAAACAAACAAACAAATAATACTAAATCGGTCATATAACCCCACTGATACGTTCATCTGATCAACTTTCAACCTTCACTCATGAAATCGCGTATCACATCTCTATTCAACGAAGTGCGAGAGCCATCCATGGTCACATACCAAGAAGACCCATCCTTCACAAAAGTAGCCCCCTCCTCAACACACTGTTCATCGTCCTCCTCATCCCCTTCTAAGCATTTTCCCCCAAAACTACCAACAACGGCACTCCACGTTTCCTTCCTCCCACCGTCCTCGCTATCCCCGCTATCAGCAGTATTTGTAAAATATCTCAATGTTCCATCCGTTCCCAATTCCAATGTGGATGAGGAGGAACCATCGCAGGACGGGGCGAGCTTGTCCATTGGGAGTTTATCAAGCCATTCGGTGGGGAAGAGGTCGAATATGCCGCATTGGCTTTTCCATTGTCCGGGAAGGAGGATGTCTCCCGATTGTATTGGGCTGGTTACGCTAATGTGACGTTGGAGTGTGAAGAATAACAGCGAGGAAATGATAATTCCGAGTATTGCCGTTGGCAGACTAGAAGACGATGAGTTTTTCTTTCCCGTTTTGCTGCCTCCGCTCCTGGCTTTTGCCTGGGGAGAAGTTGGTCTCTTAATTTTTTCGCCGGAGTTGTCCTGTCCTATTTTTGGAAGTTTATTGCCCGAAGATGCTGGCGCCGATCGGCTCTTTGTAACTGCTGTCTTGGGCGTATTAATTCCGCAGGGTTCCAGCTATCATAGGTTGTGTAGATGATGCATACCACAGGCCCAGTGTGTTAGAATATATGAATCAGAGAGATAAACTATCCTTCAATCCAAAAACAGTAATACAAAGGCAATCCCAAACATTCATCTCACCATATCTTCCACCTTGGGATCACCCAAGATGGGCCCTGCCAACTTGGCCGTATCCCTCCCTGTCATGCCCCGCGGCATTGCCATTACCACATCGTTCCCCTTGCAAAATTTCGATAATTTCATGGAAGCGATCATTTCCATCCCGCTGGCATCGCATACACCCTCATAAATCATATCCCTTAGAGTTTTCTCAGTCGCCGAGCTTTGGATCTGACGCAGCACATCGGAAACCATGGCCTTGTTGGAGTCGAATTCGAGTTGGAGGAGTTCAAATCTTCGGGAGGACGGGTCCATTAATAGAAGGACCACTTGGATGGGTACGGCCGGAGCACTGCCGCTGCCGGCACTAGATGACGACGGCCCGCCAGTATTTCGAATGGCGGAAGGATAGCTGTTGGGATTGTCGCCAAAGGAAACGCTTCGTCGGCCGGGTGCCGCGCCTCCTCCTCCACCGGCCGGAGCTGCGGGTCTGCGGGGACCTCCTCGTCCATCCAACGCGACAGACACAACACTCTCATCATCGGGTCGTTGCTTCTTCTTCTTTTTGGTTATTCCCTTTGAGATGGTTCGGAAGATGCCCTTTTTCTTCTTCTTGGTGCCGCTCGTGGCCACCGACGAATCACCCATCTTTTATGCTTTTGGCGTTATCGACCCTGTTTGTATTCCTCCCGAAACCAGGCAATTGAACCACACGCGGAACCGCGGCAGGCTACAAGCACTACGAGATTGGTAGGAAAAGCGAGCCTTGGCGGCGTTAGTCTGCGATGGTGGTAGGTGCGATGTTGCTTTTGTCTAGATTTGGATCCTTTGACTTTGATAGTGGCCGACAACAGCCGACAACGGTTCATTCATTCGGGGTTCGTTTGGTGGGGGCGGGATAATTAATGGTATCGTACGATACCTACCTATCGTACGTAGCTAGAGAATCTCTGGACAAAAAATAATGTGTGAACGACGACGACGAACGGCAAGATAGATGAGTATGAGGTGTTTCAAGCTTCTAAACTACTGATTGAATCACTGGAATAAAAATAAATTCAAGATTGGTTCCTATCCTTACATATCGTGCAAATTATGATTACTGCGGTATTAGTTTAACTAGAACGAAGCTCTTTTAGGCCTGTGCACAGACCTCAAAGATCTTGCCCGCCCCAAAGAAACCGCAGCGTTTCTCGAGCGCCGACTTCAAGTTTCAAGCTTGAACAAAGTCGAGAGTCGACTGCCGACCATCCACTGCGTCATTCAACGAGCGACGGCGGCAACGAGAACATCAACCGGGCATCAACAGAAACAAAGAGCTGGAAAGAGCCGTGGTAAAATCATTGATCTGGCGACGCAAACATTCACCCTCCAAAACATCTAGATAACGCTTTATTATTTTTCAGGGGGCAAAAATAGACCTCAGATGACGTGCAAAGTAGTGATGGCGATGGTCACGTTGGTGGCTGCAGCGACCTCTGCGTCCATGGTATGCGCCTTTTCTTCATCGAATATCAATTCAATCGGTCACAGATCGACAACCCCAACAATTCCTGGAAATGATGTGGGTACCGTTATGCGTATGGTGGATCCGACGAAGGATATTGATTCAGTGTCAGATGCCAATGCCAATGATAGCATTTCCAGCAGACGAAAATTTGTATCATCAATTGCCTCCATCAGTTTGGCATCAGCAACCCTTTCGCCCTGGCAGATGGCATCAGCAGATGATTCCATTCCCACCGCACTGCCCGAGGTACAAGTGCTGCCAACAGGCGATGTCAAGAAATTATTCAACGAGGGGAGGGCATTGGAGGCCCAAGGAAATATTTTGGCAGCACAACGATTGTACATCAAGGTCACTAAAATGTCACCCCGATTCATTTACGGCTGGAGCAACCTTGGCAACACGTTGGTGGCGCAGGGACAATTGGGGGAGGCGGAGGAATCGTACACCAAGGCGATTGCTCTGTGCGAAGAAAATTTGAAGGAAAGCGAAGTGTCGTTCGGTGTCAAGAAATGTGATGATTTGTATACAATTCTTTTAAATAGGGGATCTGTGAGGTTGAATAATAATATGCCGAAGGAAGCGTTGATGGATCTGCAGAAATCGAACACAATCAGGGCGAGGCCGGATTCTGTTATCCTTCAAAACCTGGTAAGACTCAATGGCGTATTTAGCACTAGCATTTTTTGGTACTGTTTCAACCAATTTCCCCCTCTCACCCAGTGAAATCTTGTACATTTTGCACTGCAGGCACGTGCCCAGGAACTCAACTCTTACTACTCTCAATCAAACCAGGTGAGACAATTTTAGTAGTGAAAAATGCGTCACTAAATATATGAATTCACAACTCTCATGCCAAATTGCATTCAAATAATCTCTCCCCTTACAGTCATACACTACTGCCATTTCCATGACTGCCAACGAAGTCACTCCCTTATGGCTTCGCTCATCCATGGTAAAGTATCAAATGGGTGATTTGAGCGGTGCCATGGATTTGATGAAGCGTGTAGAGAATCGTTTCCCGGAAGCTCCTGAGGTCAGAGCTGCATATGCAGTGATGCTATTGAGAAAAGGCGATGAGGATGCAGCGCGAAAGAAGCTATTGGAGATACCGGATCGCGCGAGGACCAAATACACGGACGGAGATTATGTTGATAAGGTTGTGGCTTGGCCTCCTGCGATGAAGGAAGGGTTGGGAACTCTGACTAAGATGATTGGGGATAGTTCATGAATCTAATGTTTAGTGGCAAACTTCGTTGGACAATCTTCCAAACTTCTTTCTGATCACTTCCGTAATCTACCTTTGGCAAATTTGGCGAGAGCATACTTCCAGCTCTTTGATACACCTGCTGTGAAAAATCCTTTGGCGCCCTGGCTCTTTGCTGCTGGTGCTACTATCTCAGCCAACTCTTGGCGGAGGACCAAACCTCCTCTTTGTATGGAATCCTTATTGTCATCAGTGCCAACAATTTCATCAGCAATATGGCCAAATCTTGGTGGTAGATTTTGTACTAACTGCCTCCGGGCTGACACATCAGTGATATTGTATTCCACATTCTTCCTTCCCCTTCCATGATTTGCTTTGGTAGCTTCCGAAGCAATGTCTAACACACTGATCAAGCTCGTACTCTGCAAATCTCCAAGTGTTGATGCGTACATCTTATCCCAAAGGTCCTTCATGCCTGGTGTTTCAACCAACTTTTTGACCTTGTTTGGGTCCTCAGCGCCAGTTTGCATTCGGAAATCGCCTGTGTATGAAAGGCTTGCAATTGTGTTGTACAATTGACTGGCTGGGAAGGATTGTAGACATGATCCCGAATGTTGCTTGTCAGTTGTATCATGAAGTAGCAACGAAGCTGACACTGCCGATAGAAGATTGGTACGTTGGGCATCTTCAATCTCATCCGCTTTTTCCTCACATGCCACCTCTCTATGTTTCAGAGTTGAATCAATAGAAACAGTAGGTTTGTGCATTCTACCTGCTAGATAAAGAAAGTCCCAATGTTTCAAATCTCGAATCAAGTCATCGGTAGACACAACTCCATACTTTATTTGTCGTTGGATTGCTTGCTCATTTTTCTCTGTTTCATTATTTGATTGTAAATCACCACCATCCAAGTAAAGATTGATGTCCACATAGGGATGAAAGTAAAGCTTTGCTCCAAAGTTTGATTGTAGCCAAGTCACAAATGTTGGACCACCAATGCGTGCCATCAACGAGTAGTGATCTGCATGGCATTGTAGGTTGTGTTTGTGCCATTCATAAGGGTTATCAGTTGCCATTATTAGATCAACCATACCTGGTTTGGCATTGATGCCATTTGGATTTGATTTTGAGGAAGGCTGTTGACGAAGTACCCCAGAGCCATACCCAAACGCGTAGTCGACTCCAGGTGGAAATAGATTGACGATTGCGGATAGTTCTTTGTCCGATGCTAATTGAGGTAGAGGCTTCGCAGATGGGCTATTGCTCGAGGTGGTGGAAAAGTCACGTATATGCGACTTTCGTCCAGCATCAAGTGATACTGGATTGCAGTGCAATTGGCGTTGATGATGGGTACGGCGCCAATGACAATGACTGTGACGTTCGTGATTGCGCAGATTTTGTGCAGCAGCCATCACTAGCAAATTCTTATTGCTATTGCCGCCGCCACGACATCCATAATGTATGAACAGAGTTGACATAATATTGTACTTCCCTATCGACGTAGCCATGCGATTGCTGGTGTGACGTCCAACTTCGGATCGCCATCAACATCAACACGAGATGGATGAAGCATGCAGGACAACGACCAACAACAACGACGACAGCGACCAGCGACAGCAACGAACTACCTCGAACTACGATGGGCAAAAATCAACATAAATCGTGCATCAACTGCTTGGCGCCAAAACTGATACTGATTCCTATGTGATAAGAGTGCAAATTCTTGACGCTGCCGCTGACAACTTGACAACGAACCTCAAGCACAGAAAAAATGAACATCAGACAGGCGCATGGCATCATATCATGTAGACATTCTATTCTATTCACTATCCACCTTCATTTCTCATTTGCATTGCGGCGTTGCATCGGGAATCGGGATCATCCTGCCGGCCCCATCATTCGGCAGCGCGCAGCGTCCAAAATGGAAGACCTCTACAACCTTATCCAAGAGCGGAACGTCCGAGAGACCTTGCCATTTCTTTCCATACACTCATCCAACGCCTACCTCCGAAATCACGTCGACACACTTCAGGCACGCTGCGAATCGCTCGAGCGGCAATATCTCGAACAGCAACAGCTTGTTTCAGAGCAAGCGCAAACGATTGAAGTCAGCGCCAACAGCGACCCTGCAAAAAATGAGGTGCGCCTACGCGACGAGGTCGTTAAGCTCCAAGAAAATCTAAGCCAAAAGATACTAAACGAGGTGAAGTCCACGGCCGAGGCGGTTGAAACGTCGAAGGAATTGTCTACCCTAAAGGAGGAAAAGACTGCGCAGGATGCTACCATTTCCAATCTACACATGGAAGCGACTCGTTCCAACGAAGTCATGACGCATCTTCAATCAGAGCTTGATAACGCCAAATCGCTAACTCGGTTGGCCAATAAGCAAATCGATGGTCTCAAGGATGCAATACGTGCTTTGCAAGAGGAAAATGAGGAGACGGCAAAGTTAAACAAACGACTTTTGGACGAAAGAGTCTCTGAGAAAGAAAAAATGGCCGAGCAATTTAACAACATGAATGATACGATAGAAACTCTGCAAAAAGAAGCAGCCATGCTTCGACAATATGCAAAAGTTGGAAAAGGTCCAGCCGGTTGGTTCAATTCCATATCACGGCGTGGTGACAAAGCTCTCCTTGCTGCTGTCAATGCGGAAAGTTCAACCGATGACGCCGATGCAGTACCCAAAAGGCGATGGGGTGCCCCTGCCGTAGCCACGTTACCTTCGCAACCATTGTATACGATCAAGGCTCACAGAGATGATGCTTCCTGCGTACGATACGACGGAACCAATTTGAATAGAGTGGCAACTGCGAGTAGTGATGCTACCGTGAGAGTATTTGACACGAGCAATGGGCAGTTGGAGGCAACTTTTTCTGCGGGAGGAAGGCAGCCTTTGATTGGTGTGGATATTGGGGGGGACATTGTTTGTGGCTGTGGTGCTGACAAGACTTGTAGGTGAGAAGAAAGAGCAAAACTTCATCATCATTTATTGTCTTTGTATTCCCCATTGTTTAAGACTTTCCTCTCTGCATTTGAATATAGGGTATGGAATTTGAAAACGAAAAGAATGATTCATCAACTTGCAGGTCATTCGCAGAAGATTACATGTGTGAGATTATTTCCTGGTGAGAAAAGCATTATCACAGGCTCAGCTGACCGATCTATGCGGGTATGGGATATATCAAGGCATATTTACAGCCAAACGACAACTTTCCGGCACAGTTCAACAACCAATTGCTCAGATGTTTCTTCCCAAACACAGACAGTAGTTTCTGGTCATTTGGATGGAGGGTGAGTTGTTGTCGGACGTGAAATTCTACAGGTTTCCTATTTGCACCACTCATATTTTTTTGCTTTAGCATTCGCTGTTGGGATGTACGGTCTGGAGACCGTGTCCTAGACATGCCTTCGCTGCATGAAGGGGGTGTGACTTCAGTACAGTGGAGTCCCAGAAATGGACATGAAATTCTAACCAATGGACGAGATTCAACCTTGAAAATCATTGATGCAAGGACACAAGCAGTAATAAAAATGTTTCACGATCCCGGCTTTCGAACTCTAACAAATCATGCATCAAGTTCGTTCAGCCCTGATGGAGCTTATGTTGCCGCTGGTAGTGGAAATGGCGGTGATCTATTTGTGTGGAATGTGGTTGGCGGTGGAATAGAGAAGCGGCTGAGTACTCACAAATGTGCGGCGGTAGGACTGGCTTGGGGAATGGGTGGATCTAACGGACAACAAGTTGCAACTATTGATAAGTCAGGCATTCTCGTTCTGTGGGCATAGTGTGTACAATAAATGGGTGGCTATATCTAGCATGTGGAATATGTGAATCAAGGGATATAATCGGATTACTGCTTTAAAAGGGCATGCTGCCTGCTGAACATGGTCATGCCAAAAACAGCCTTGGTTCAAGTAAAGTGTACTTATACAATGTTTAATAGAAACTGCTTTCTTGGGAAACCTGTGTGAGAAACAATCAACACATGCCAAATTATTGCTACCATATATTCCACAAGTCCCTTACAGTCATAAATCACAATGATGGATAGTATAAGTGATGCATATAGTTTAGTGTGTATGTTAAATATTTCAGATTATGTAACCCAAGTTAAAGTGTAGAACTCTCACTCTGTCCGTGGTACTAACCTCACTTTGCAAAAAAAAATGGCCCCAGGATGCTGTCAAGGAAATGCCTTCCATCCGACAGCTATCACTTATTATGATTATTCAATTTCTTTTTGAACACCTGTCTTTTGCTCCTCTCTTCTTTCGCTGCCTCACGCATAGAGTCAGGAACGTCCTCGTAATGGAAATCCTCTTTATCCTCTTTGAAAATCATCGGGCAGCACTTGTATCTCATCTCCACTCACTTATATATGTTAATTCCCTGTGCATCCATGGCAGCTAGATTAGTCTCTCGAGCAGCAGTGATGACCACTTGCCTGCTCTTGACTGCTGTCTTTGACCCTTTGCCTCTATTGGGGTATTTATCTCTTCTGAAGAAACTATTCTTCATTGAATTACGGCAAATCGCGAGATGTGGGGGTATTGCAATGAAAGGTGCCAATTATGATAATGTGGTCTTTTTAGTAATGAAGACCCTCAAGGCATTGGAACTCTTGAGAGAGGGAGACCTTGGAGATAATTGCTCTGGCAAAAAAAACACCACATTGAAAAAGATGGTCACTTATTCTTTTTTGTGAAATGCGCTATTCCAATAAGGTCCAATTTGTATTCCTTGTTGTTGGATACACAAAGAATGCAGCAGACAGACTGTTCCACCTGCTCAAAAGATTTTGCAGGCTCAAAAATCTTCCCACTATGGATAAGCTCTTCAAAGTTTTGGCACATCCAACTTGGTCACTATCCATGCAACAACAGTTGAAGATTTCTTGGATTATGACAACTTTTGAAGCTTATTTTAGAGTGATTTAAAGGGCAAGATCAAACAGAACCACATCCTCAGATGCTGTTATGAGGTGAACCGAGTTGGAAACCTAATCCAAGCCGAGCTACAGGAAAGCAAGCATGAAAATGGGCCTTCAACTCATGTGCATTATTTTGTGTCTTTTTGTACTTGTAGACGTGATTAACTACTCCTAAGTTATAGATACTGAGAGAAGAGCAAGAATACAAACAGCTGGGCTGCTCAGAGTTGTAGGTATGAAATTCCATGTTCTGCATGTAACCAACAACAAAAGCATACGTACAATGTTTATGGTCGGCATTGGTTTTTGCATGTTTTATAGCTCTAGCCACATGAACCTGATTCATGTTCTGCTGGACACGGGCCATCTTCATGCGCTTGGTGGGTCCCAAGAGCATTTTCTCTTGGCTCTTATCGGTTGGGACAAACGCCTCTGTGTATAGTGAAGACTCCAGATTCTTCTCATCTAAGCTCTCAATCTCTGGCAAATCTGCCTCTATGACTTGGCCTTGGACTCCTCTGAGCTTTCGGGGATGGTGCTAGATGGGGGCTGTGTCATGGACTTGGATTTGTATGCAGGCTCAATGCCATCATCCTCAGCATTGGGCTCGAATCCCTGTATATTGGTTTGGGGCTGGATGCCACCTTCTTCATCTTGTAATGGAATTGGCAGGTGTTTTTTCCTAGGGGGCTTTCAAGACACCTTGTTTGTTACTCTGTTGTAGGAATTAGTTATTTTTTTAAATATTTTGACCCCTAAAAACCAAAAACAGACAGTCTTCCCTCAACACAACTACACAAACGGCCTGGTGCTCCATAACACAAACACAACAACAAAGAAAAAAGGCATATCACAGCCAACTCAAGGAGTAAATATAACCATCCGGCTGATGGTATGTGCATGAATTTGAGGTGAGTATATTACAGATAGGGTCGTGCAGTGGCTTTATCAAAAGTCATAGATCTCCTCCACCAATGGGGCACAGGGATTTGGTTAGAAAAACTGAAGAACTGGATAAGGATGTCAGCGGTTAGCTAGTAGCATCACCACAGCATCGAGATGCTATTGCTAGAATAACAAAGGTAAAAATAACATGCTTACTTAAATTATACCACACTAGCTTTGTATCTTGTTGTCCAATGCATTGCCCATCAATACGGGGCGGCAGGCCGCTGGCAATCAATGGATAATGCATTATAGCGGCCTCTAGTGGCCGCCGGATGTGACCGGCTGCCGCCGGCAAAATCTACTTGAGCTTCCCTGACTCTTTCCTGCAACAGGATTAATAGATCTCTGTCTACCCAGCGGGGATCTTCTCATCAAGGTTGTCCTTGCGGTTGTTGCATTTGCATTTGATTGTGAGAATCAATGCGAGGGCAGCCATTATTTGCACCGTCAGCGCTACTACGGCAGGTTTGCCATGGTCAGGCTGGAGGAGGTCAAAGCACAACAAAACACAACAAAAACACACTCTCTATGCATAGAGCATCATTAAAACCTATCACCCCATACGTAAAGTCTCATCCAGATTTTCTCTCAAACAGTTTGAGAACCCTGAATCTTGATGTGGAGTAAGATGTCATAAAAGAGAAAAGTTATAAGCGTCACTCTGG
>JALLAS010000775.1:0-11443 GCA_036939415.1 Detonula confervacea
GGCTCTATTTTTTGGGAATGAAAATGGGTCGCGGATTTGCGAATCAGGTCTTTGTGCGCCGTTTTTCCCCGCCATTTCTGCCGTGCGATGGTCATTCAATGATCAATGATGGATATTGAGATTATCGCCAAAATATTATTATGTGCGTACCATAGAATTTACAAAAATAACTCAACAGAACAGTCCTGAACAGACGTCCCACCACTGCCAACTACCTACTAACTGCCAACACCCAACACGACCAACCACTCAGACGTCATAAAATTGATCCAAGCAATAATACAACATGATAAGGCAACAAGTGCTCCTGATTTTCGCCCTCCTTGCAACACCAGCGAGCGCCTACATTTCAATAGTCACGGGCGCCAATGGCTTCGTTGGGCGGCACGTGGTGCATTCACTCCTTCATCGGCGCAGAGGTGGTGGCAATGATACGCCAGCATCAGATTCAAATAGTGATGATCCATCATCGGAACAACAGACTATTGTGTGCCTAGTGCGTCCGGACAAGGTCGCGTACGAAGAGGCCTACTGGAATGCTCACGTGACGGATATAGAACGAGAATCTTCCGGAAATGATGAGAGTCTCTGTGTGAAAGTAATGCCCTACGACATGCTGGACAATGGCGAGACATTAAACAATGCACTCGAAACTGCCATAGTTAACCAGGATGAATCGTGCGGTGGTCCAATCTGCGTATATCACATAGCCTCAGTCTTCGGGCCCACTCCGGATCCAATTCAAACTGCACATGACAACGTCCAATCTGCTGAAGATGTAGTGAAAACACTCGACAAGTTCAACCAACATCATAATAACTTGAAACCTCCGAGATTGGTACTGACATCGTCCATGGCCGCCGTACGAGCAACGGATCAAACTCCCCTCAATGACAAATATTATACGCACAAAGATTGGAATACTCAAAGCAAATTAAATGCCGATAATTGGGGAAGTTGCTATCAATGGAGCAAGGCCGAGTCGGAAAGGAAAGCTTGGGAATTGGCGAAGGAATGCAATGCCAATAACGAAAAGCACCGTGGCGAGAATGGCAGAAAGAAGATTGAAATGGTGGCCCTCTGTCCTAGCTTTGTCTTCGGTCCTCCTCCTCCCATGCCCTCCTCTCCAATGAAAGATGCAACCGATGGCAATGGAAATAATGGCAGTGCCAGTTCTTCTTCCTACTCGTTGACCCTGATCGATCAATGGCTGCACGGTAAATCGCAGGTGCAATCTCGCTTATGTGCGGATGTACGCGACGTCGCCGCGGCTCATGTTGCGGCCGGAACAATGACCATCTTACCGGGAGCCGAAGACGATTCTGATATTAATCGATACATTTTGTCGAAAGAGGAGCGTATAAGTTCCGAGGAAACTGCCAAGGCATTGATAAGGGGTGTGGAAAATGCGCAAACGAAGAATGGGGAGGAGAATGGCAGCGTTGATATGAGCAAGATAACTTGTGATACTCTATTCACGGGCGGGGCTATCAAAATTGGTGAGCGGGAGGTGGAGGCCTCGGAGCGGTTGGAACGTGACTTGGGAGTTGTGTGTCGGCCGGTGGAGGAGACCATGCGGGACATGGCCGAGGCGTTGCTCTTTGGAGAGGCATTCTGACTACTTATGCTACAGAGTTTAGAATCAGCTAGCTAGCTATTTTTACTATTATTTGATAATATGACTATCCTTTTGTATAATGTAGATTGAACGGAAGTAGATTTTGTCATTTGCCACTTTGTTATCACTGTCATGCTGCATGGTTCATCTGGTGATCCAGAATCACCATGCAAATGTGCATGATACATATTGTACATGTTGTAGAGGAAACTGTGGGAGAGCTTTCAATCTCTGTTTGGAGGGATTAAGTTATGATATGTAGTTGTTTAACATAAAAAACCTCCATCGCCTGTAGATGATATTATCATAGCATTCATTTGCTCTTGATACTTCTCGGTGTATTATCATCATGCAACACAAACAATTGGGTAGGGATTCTCTGTTCACCCTCATTCACCTTCCGATTCGATTCCAATATAAAGATTTTCCTTGTGGCAGCCTCCAATGTAGAATGATCACAATGAAATCGGACAGGCATTTTACCCCTAGCTTCTCAGGCTTTCATACTCTCAGATGCCTGGTTTGATAATGTAATGTGGCATCCTATTCATTTAGGAGTACAATGTAAGCAGATCCAGCATTTCATTGCAATACCAGCCTTGAGGTGCCCGAGTAACCTGCTTCAGCTTTTTAACCAGACTCTACAACCTGCATGTCCACATCATGTTTGCTCAATCATGGTGTAATGGCCAAACCTTCAAACTTCTCAAGTCTTTGGAGAGCTGTTACATTCTAACCAACAGATGTGATGTGTTGTATCAACTCAATTCATACTCTTGAGATATGTCATATTTTGTCTATCCTTTTACAATACAGGTATAAACTATGCTGCTCTATTATTTGCTCCCTCCATCAAGTTGATGATTGGTGCCGCCACGAAACATAAAATTGGTGTACATGAAAATACCCATTCGCAGGACTCTACTGTGCATTGCTTCCTCCCCCCTCCATAATATAGCAGAAAACTCTCATCCTCAAACTTCGTTGCGATACCGACCGCCCGGACTCGAGCTGCCCACACTATTATTTCTGCCAAACGACCTATTTTGACTGCTACCGCCGATGCCGCTGCTATTTCGCTGCATATTCAAATCCTCGCCGAAAAAATCGTTCGCCGCCGCGGTCGCTCTGCTCCCCCATTTCCGGAAGGAAGACGTCAGCATGGACACGCCGCCGGATACGCTGTCCGGAAAATCGGCACCGCCGCCCACTCCCGCTCTGCTGGAATTCGAGTTGTTTTTGTTGTCTTTGCCAACCTTGGTATACGTCGCCTTCACCTCTAACTTCAACGGCTCCCCGAATATCGAATCCATCAAAGAAGCCACCGGCTTCGCCTCGGCCGTCAACGAAGCCTTCGGCACGAACTTTTTCTTTTTCAACGCATTCTCCTCCTCCTGCAACTGGCGCGCCAATGCCTCGTCCGCGTCGATCTGGCTTCGGATCCAATGCGACTCGTCGAACAGATGCTGCTGACTGGAAGTACTGCTTCCGAGGGGCGTGCCGATGCTTATGTCTTCTAGCCCCGCACCGCCCGGCGAGGAGGATCCCGATGCTTGCGAGGGGGAGAAGGATGGCATGAGCGATAGGCCGGAGAGGAAGGCGTTCGACGGGGGCGCTGCGCGTCCGTCATCGTTGTCGTTGGGAGTGTGGAGGTTGTTGTCGTCGTCGTCGTCGTCGAGGTAGGAAGTCTGCTGAATGCCCGGGCTGGGGAACGAATCCACCACTATCGATAATTTATCCTCGTCCGAAAATAGGTTGGATTGCTGCCGTTTGTAGACTTTGGGGTGGTGATCGTCCAATGCCTCGCTGTCATCGCCGGGATCTTCGTCGCTACTGGAGGAAGAGGCGGCGGCGTCGATCTCGTCTCTCCCCTCCGCGACGACCAAAGTTCCTCCCGGCGTATGCGGGACGGCGACGCCGCGAAACATCATGTCGAGCTTGTCGTTGGACATGGCTCCGTGGTGCTGGAGGTGGAGGCTGAGGTTGGTGTCCTCGTCGGAGGACGCGGCGGTTACTACGATGGGCGCCATGGTTCGGGGTTGTTGACTGTGGATCGGCCAGGGCGATGGTGGCCGGACAGGGGGCCGGCTATGGGGTCATCCATCATTATGTTCAATATCACGCATACAACATAGCACATAGCACCTCTCTGGAGCGGAGCAAGACACCTTCTTGGCGACAAAAACTCATGCGGCGGCGCTCACTCCGTGCGGAAAACCAAGTGAGAGAACAACATAAAAGGTGCAATTGGTTGGATTGATTGAATTGTTGATGCGTTGCTCATGGTGACAACGAAACAATAATATTTTTGTCATCTTAATCTCAAATATCTGTTTACCTTCTTGTTCTTCGCATAGTTCAACCCCACACCAATCATGGATAGCCATACCACAGTAACATCACCTCATGGGGACAACGCCTCCAACAAGCATGCTGCGGTGTATGCTTCGGACTCATACTCTTCATAGGTTCATTTCCTTTACTGGTATGGAACGAGGGACGGTCCATCGAACGGTACGAGTCGCTCGAGGAGGGCAAGAAGGCCGTAACGCTAGTTTACATGAGCGGAAAGGCCGAGGTGGGAGAGAATGCTACCATGGCCTCTGATTCAACGTTTGGTGTTTCTCCTTCGAACACTTTGAAGTTGAAGAGAGTTGCAGAGATGTAGTGAGTCGATCTTTTTGTTGTTTGGGTCATTGTTTTCTTTCTTAATGAATATCTCATTGCAACTAATACAAATCAACAATGCAAACCTTTTATGCCACAATGCTAACAGTCAGTGGGAGGAGAATAAATCATCGCATACAGAAAAGACAGAAGGCGGGGGCAGCAAAACAACAACAACCTACAGCTACGACAAAGCATGGAGCGACCATTTGATAAACTCCGGCTCCTTCAGCGACTCCTCAAATCACGAAAATCCCTCGAGCATGCCGTATTCATCCCAGACTTTTGCAGCCGATCCCATCACTGTTGGCTCGTACACGCTCTCGAGCGGGTTAGTGGGCAAGATAAATTGGTTCTCTGATATGAACAATGATGGTTCACTCTCCGTGGATGATATTGCCGATGATTACGGACAGGAAAATGCTATGGTTTATGGCAATGGTTTCTATTTTGGCGATAGTCCTGGCTCTCCAGATGTTGGAGATACGAAGATCGGTAAGTTGAACAATCAAGGGACAGCGGCCCATTTTTGCATCGAACGCCATACCATTTCAATGAGAAATTGACCTCATATTATCCGCCATCCTTATTCCTCTCGTGTGAACAGACTTCAAATACATTCCAGAGGGAACTGTCGGTTTTGTTAGTGCCCAAAAAGGAAATTCCTTCTCTCCATACGTGACAAAACGAGGGGGGTCAATCCTGCTCCTTAGAAGCGGCGATCGCTCTGCCAATGAACTATTCATGCTTGCCGAAAGAGACAATACAATCATCACTTGGGGTGTACGCTTCGGCGGCTTTCTCCTCATGTTCACCGGACTTCGAATGATATCTCAGCCTCTGGAAGTAGTGTTGGACAGAATCCCATTCGTTGGTCGTTTTGCGGGCGATCTCATGAGCGGCGCGACCGGCGTTTTGAATTGCATCGTAGCCGCAATACTGTCCATTTTGACCATCACCAGTGCATGGCTCTTTTATCGGCCTCTATTGACCTTTTTCTTGTTTGGTATTGTTGCCGGCCTGGTGTATGTTGCCAAAAAGAAAGTGGATACAACCAGAGAGAAAACGGAATATGAGATGCCCACGGTGCAGGCTGTCCCAATCCCGGAGTATACTGATCAAACTCGCGCAAAAGGCAGCGATTTTGTTTGAAGTGAAATCCATGGGGGTTCTTGCTTTGTTACATGAGCGAAAATCAAGATTTTGTTGAATGGATGATATAATGTCTAGTCATGATTGTGTGAGATTAAGCTGTGTATGATTATCGCATTATTCTAAACAAGATTGACTATCAGTGTAAACATTGACATGTGAGAAGTACGAATTGAATCGTAGCGCAAGCAAACGATAGGCTCTACTACATGTACATGAACAGAAAGCTCATCACAATTTTCCTTTTTTCAGAGTCGTCAATCAAAATAATGACAGACCAACTGATATGATGAGTTATGTATGGTGTGCTGTACAGATGCAATACTATACATATAAAGTGGTCCCCATGACAAGGTTTGTTGGGCAGCAAGGGTATGTCATTCTTATCGTATTGTATGGTACCTTCATTTTACAGTAGCAATGTTCGTCATTTTTTATTTTGGGAGCACAGTATTGCCAGATCCTTTCTGAACCAATAGTGTATGTAGAAGAACTGGAGTGAATCACCGTTGATTGAAAAGGATATTTGATAGCCTCTGCAAAAACTTGAACATACCACCCTATGACTTGGGCTTCATCCTGGAGGTTCACCAAGCAACAAGGTTTCATGTTTTTCCAGGCTTTTTATCTTCCCATCGCTCAAAAAGCTTGATTCCTGTGTCCGTAAGTAGCACCATGCAATAAAATCAAGACGGTCATGACAGGTCATGACCATTAAGAGTATTTTACACTGCGCATTTTTCTTTCACAAATTCGTAATAAAGGTGAAGATGATATATCGTAGACTTGGTCTCAATCATTCAAAGACATCATGAACGCCATTCTGTCCATCACGATTGGCACAGATTGACACAAACACTTGCACCTATTCATGAAAAGATTTTAGGGTGAGAATGGTGCCAATTTTCATGTGGAGTAATCATCTTCGCTGTGAGCAATGTAAACAGGCAAAGCTAAAAAAATACCATCTTAGGAGCATTGTTCATGGAGAAAAGAAAAGACGGTTTGTTCTACAACTCTTCAGTTAATTTACATTATTTGTGGGCATATTCTGTCCATTACATAGACCCTGCCCTGGCGCGATGACACGAACGCATTGTGCATTGTCATTTGGCTTGTCGGCTCGTTTTCTTTACAGAGAGTCTTCCGCGACGATGCTCGCTTGCACTTGAATGGAGCTCATCGGCTCAACAGCTGCGGGTACAGTCTGTGTTCCATTCGAGCCCCTATGCGATGAGGTGGGCTGCATCATTACGAACTCATTCAACGCATTCTTGCACATCTTGTTGCCCTGAAATTCAAACCACTGCGCGCAGCACGAGTTCAATTCCGAATGCAAGAATCCGCTCTCCTGGGTGTAATAACTCGGTGGCGCATGATTCGTATTCACTCCGAACTTGACGCATTTGCCAGCCTCGTAAGCAACTTCGAACGCGGGATACCAGTAGTTGACTTCCTCGGCGAGAGGCTCCGCGGCCGTGGGGGCTGTAGTAACGGAATCAACCTCATCAATATCGGAACAACCGCCAAGGCAGCCGCAGCCTTCTTGCTGGGGGAACCAGGTCTCGCAGCAGCTCTCCTTGTCGGATTGCGCCAATGTGGATACGTCAGGATTGACAGATCCCATGGCGAAGGCGATGAGAGCGGCTGAGGGTGCGGTGGTGCAGGCGCCGGATTTGTAGTCGGCCGCGAAGTCGGGATACCAATGCTGGGCGGCGTTGGCGGCGACGGAATCGGCGGAAATTGCGGCGATGGCGACGGTGGAGGAGAGGAGGGTCATGGAGCGCATCATATTGTTTGTTGTTGTTGTTGGAGGATGAATGGATGGATTGAATTAGGCAATGATTGTGATTGGGTGGTGATGCGTTGCGATGTAGTGCAATGGAAAATTATGAGCTGATTATGGTTGGATTTTGAAGCATTTATTGCTTGGCAGTGGATTTGGATGTATGATGATGCATGTTGCGATGTGAGAGCGAGCGCGCCCAGCGTACCGAACTATACCCGGGGTATATGCTCTTTTGGTTAGCCTGGCCGAAGAGGGGAGATAAGCAAATAAATAAGTTTGCACTTTTCATTCAATCTCCTGTGCGTGCGAAGTGTTTTTAACAAAATGAACGAAGGGGTATCACTATTTATCTTTCCTTTCCCGTTGATAGGGATATAATCAAAATATTGGGGGCATAATTCGTGGTACTCCACTGTAGTCCGCTACGTATTGACGAGGGGCAAGAAGCAAAGCAGTGGTCACTTTTTTCTTCCAATTTTTGAGCCCCCTCGCTCCTTTTGTTACTGGATGCCGTTTGTGAAACGGAACAACTGGTCATTTTCATGTTTTGTTGCAACCGGTAATGATATCAGCAAGCCCGAGGAAATTCGGTAAGAATCAATCAGGATTAATGTACCGTTCGCGAGATGTTCGATACCGTTCAAGCAATCATCCTTGCCCATGATAATATGTATGAGTTCCACTGTTTCTTTTACTCCCAACAAAGTTAAAGGCTTCATTAATAGATTGGGCGGGCCAGGCAGGTTGAGCAAAAAGTCTGTTGAAGAATACGGTTTTTGAATTACAGCCCTGCAGGGATAACAGGTTCCTTCTCAGTCGATATTGGTTCCTCTGTGCTTTATACTGGAACATGAGTATCGATCCCGGGCCGGCAAAAATCTAAGCATTAGTCGCAAACTCGTTGGGATGAGTGAACAAAGAAGTTGGATAAAGTCGGCAGAACGGACCTGGAGATTACGAAAGGAACGAACTTGCCGTTGAGATCTATCTATCTATCGTATCCATATCAGCCGCTGAAATCTCGCTGTTTTCAAAGCTTTTTCTATCCCTCTAGGGAGGATTCACATCACTAGTAGCTAGGTAGGGTAACACATTATGCATTTTAAACTAATGGAACAAAACCATTTACCACTAGTCATGCGTTCCAAACTTAGGTACTTGATGGGGCGGGCAACAACGACAAAGATTCAGCGTGTCATTTTTTATTGTGCGCCATACATTTGGCAGCATCCAAAACAAAAGTGATTTAGAGCTAAGGAATGGTGAGCACACCATTGTAATATATGAATGATATTCAAGCATGCAAAATATTTGACCTCTTGCCCCCCCTGTCTCTTCATTCTGTACATATAGACAGGGTAGTGAGCACTATTTTTCGGTGTCAGTTCAGTATGTGATGGAGTGGTTTTCGTCATGACAGATCAAAGACGATGCGGACCCAATGACCGGAGGTAAGGGATGAGCGTTTCTTGTCCGAATAACGGATTGCTAGCTGCGGATGCTGTTGGTGGCTAGTTGCGGTTCTCGTCAGGTTGATAACAATGGGTCTCTTGTCTGAATAGTGATGGTGCGTCAATAACAAGGCGATTCTTAATGGCGCAATCGTTGAGGATTGGAGGCAGAATAGCGGAGTGCAGATCAAAGCCTTTTCCCACATGTACCAATATGAGCCCTCGCGGGATATGCAATACTAACGAGAGCTTTGGGGCGCTGATGCATGATTACGTTCATTGTATTGCAGGCAGTAGCGTATCAAATAATGTTTTAAAGAACATTGTTAAATATTATGCTATGACTAAATGATTTTAATTAAAGTGCAGTTGTCGAAGTCATTCGTATCGGGGGCACCACAGCCTTCATCGCAGGTGTATGCAAGGAGTTGCTATTGTATTCACTATTATATGCAAGTATGTCCGTAACTGATGGTGTGGGGATTGGTAATGCGATATCGCAATGGCGGGAAGCGATTACAATAATTTTCCGATGGGTTATGCGGGGATTGGTTGTTGTTCCCTCCTCCCACCTTGAGATTAATTTCCCTCGATGCTGTCCAAAAACAATATGAAGCCCTGCAAAACTACGACAAGGCCTACAATAGATACATAATATTGCGGCTGCAGCATCTTCTCATCACCATGACTTTGCGGGTGATCCAATGCACCACGGACGATTGTCAGCGCAAGGAGACATAGGCAAGTCCTCCAGCGCTGATCACAGCCATGGCATCATCTCTTCCCCATGATTTCTTGCATTCATCAGTGAAAGCACATGAGTAAATTAGTCCCGCGGGTTTAGATATTTCAATTAAACAATCTACTCAAAATGTGTAATTTTGGCCTCGGGAAAAAGAATGTGAATTTTGCTAAATATTATCACATTTATTTTCCCATAATTTTGCCCCCAGCTTTTAGATAAAACTATACTTCTCACTTTGGGGCGTCTATCAGAATATTATTGTGGAAGAAGTTGGATCATAAGCTTGCTTTATTTGATCTTTGGTTGAGTTGGCAGGTTTTCTCTCGTCCGCTCGTGAGCACTACGATATCCCTAGCAAACTTGGTATGTCCGCTAGGCTTGCGGATGGAGAATCCATCGGCAACGATTTTGTTAGGGATATTGCATCTTTGGCAAACTTGCCGCTGCTTTCTGCCGGGCTACCCCCCAATCCCAATTCCATACTCAACCAAGACAATTCACTTCGCACGGCTTATGGATATCTTCCCCCCCTGCTCCCCTCGGGCGTATATGTACAATTTCTCTTGGCGGCGATCCGCCACCTGCCAGCGTTTATTGCCTAGCGACGCGGATGATCACCATCCCGGAATTGAGGCTGACCATCGTACTGATGTCTCGTTGATGGGACAAGTGTATACAATCCGATTCCAAACGAATTCGTCTAGTTTGAACGCGGATCAGACATCGCGTTGGCGGGTCACACGCTAGTCAGTCGCCCAAGGCAGTGTTTCCCACAACGAGAAGAAAGAGACGACAAAGGATGATATGTCAGGTGAGGGAGCGGATATGGATGTTGCTGTCATGTGGGAGTATTGGGAACAACAACTGGCCATTTCAACAGAATTTTCCGCATTGACGGCCGGCGGGCACATGGCTGCGAGTGGCAATTTTTCAATGACGGAGCAAGGATTCAGCAACGATAGCAAATTGTCACCGCTGATGCGGGGTTCAGAAAGGGGGGAAGGATTCGAGGATAAGGTGGACAACAGTTCTAGGTATAATGTGGTGCTCAATTGGCAACCCGTCTTTTGTCGCTGTGTGGCGGTTGGCGGAGGTGTGTTTGAGCGGTGATGTGTTGGTCGTCAAGTGCGGATTTGTCGGTGACTTCAGCTAATTGCGGCCTGAGGGGAGCGTAGCATATTTTTCAAAAGCTGCATTTGACGACTTTGGCATCGGCGTCATGAGCACGGACTGATGTGCTCCACAGCATGCTGGTTTGTTTGTAGGTATTGGCTAATCCTTATGTGCTCCCTGGCCCTTGGCACACCTCGAAACTCCGCTGTGCTTCGTAACGCAGAGGCGAGTTCAATGGACTGATAGCAGGCATTGAACAACAAATATGCAGCAAATATTCTTCGCGGCAGGAAAGGGGGAGGCAGGCATACTTTGGTATAAGTAATTTCCTGTTGCAGAGGATTAGGGTTGGTGGGAGATATGCAACAACATAAAACCATCACAGTTTCGCTGGCTTTGAATGGGGGTACGGTGGTAACATGGTTTTGTTTGAGGAGCGGTTTAGCCTCGCATGTATGTTTTCTTTATTTTTTGCAGCATGATTGATTTTCGATTTCAGCCATCATCTAAAACTATGATTCTATGTTTGTTGATTGGTGTGCTATGATGTTGTGTGTTGATTAAACAAATGAAAATATTGCAATGTATTGGTTGTGCCTTCCGGCATCACCCCAGTTTGTTTCACTTGCACACTTGTTGCGCATTTTTCGGTAGGTCTCAGCCATATACCTTGGGACCACTTTAGCTGCGCCTCGTGGTGCGATAAAAATGCATTCGCTTCGCTGTACGTAACCATTCTTGAGGCTATGCATCACGCCATCTTGCGCATTTTTGGTAGGTCTCGTGTACGTGTCACCATTTTTGAGGTTATGCATCACTTCGTATTGCGTATAGGTCTCTGCCGTGCCTCGGGACCACTTTGGCTGCGCTTCGTGGCGTGATAAAAAATGCAACAAAAATATGCTTCA
>JALLAS010000776.1:0-11487 GCA_036939415.1 Detonula confervacea
TTTCAAAACCAACGAGTGAGTCACTAGACTGGGTTGAGGTATCAGCAGCAATATCCTTCACATCCTTGTGGAAGCCCTTCGTCTTCCTTGAGTTTGACTTCTTTCGGGTGGTTGTGGTCTTTGTGCTTGCATCCAATCCGTCTCTCTTCGTGCAAACTGCGAAGCAGCTTGGGATTGGAAAGGATCCTGTTTCCCGCCTTTCATTGTTGAGATCTACAGCTACTGTTTTCATTTGAACAGCAACCGTGCGAGTTGTAGTTGCAAACCTGGCGCATGTCTTTAGCAATAATTCTGGGCCACCTACATCAGATTCTGCATCTCGTTCGAAATGCATACGCCGGGCCTCTTTTCCTATGGGAGTATAGGTTGTGATAGAATCATCGTCGAAGTCTACTCCATTGATCAAATGTGCAACAGGGGGAAGGTGATTAAAATCTGTTACAGTGTCTTGCCTCGAGGCAGCACGCTGGTGACCTTTCCTTGATCCTTTTTGATTGTCTGATTCCAATAGAGTCTCAAGGGTAGACTTGTACATCCTGGTCTTTGGATTTTGTCGTTTGGAATTTAAGCCAGGAGAAGCTCGAGCATCCGCTGTATTTTGAGATGCATGGTCAAGCTCGCCTTTCAGGCGATTATTTTCAAGTTTGAGGCTTTCAGCATACATAGATGATACCTTTGAAGAAAGCTGTGATGCATTCTCCAGCTCCTCTCTGAGGCGATCATTTTCTTTTCGAAGCCTCTCCATTTCGCTTAGTTCTGTCACCGTAGATATGTCATCTGGCTTGTGTCTTCTAACTGACATCGGCACGCTTGATGCTTTCGTCGCGAGTGAGCCCAGCGTAGAAATATCATCTTCATCACCCTTTTCAGTCAGAATGGTTGTTCCTGAGCATGCTCCTGTGAGTAGACTCTCTCTGCTGACTGTTCGTTCCAATGAACTTGACAATGATGAAGGCAGTGGCTGATCCATTCGACCCTTAACCTTTAAATTGGACGCAATGGGTGTTGCTTGTGTCTCCTTTGATTCATTTAGATTGGCGTTAGCACTGTTGATTGGGGGCTCATCTTGTGACTTTGGCGCAATGAGTGTTGGCATCTCCCTTGATTCAGCGGGAGTGGTGTCCGTAGGAGCAACTTTTGGCTTGGACTGTGCTGGACTCTCATCTGGCATGGGCCGATTTGATTCATTCCAATTGGTGTCCCTTGCTGCAACTTTTGTTTCGGACTGTGCTGGACTCTTATCTGGCACAGACTTCATTGGAGTCTTCCGATCGGGTGCATTAGAGATAATACTGGAAACTGTCTTCGCAGTGACACTGTCTCCTGCCTTTTTTGTCTTGGCTCGTAGACGTAGAGGAGACTTCGACTTTGTAGGAGATTCATCAGGAGTCTCATGCAACGTTCTAAACTTGGATCCTGCTTCAGACTCCTCCATCTTATTCTCGTTGGAATGGTGCCTATCTCCAAACAGCCTTATCCGTCCTGGTGACTTGCCATGCCTGAAAACTATCTTTTTCTTCTTTTTGCTTCCACGACGCGGGGAAACACTAAAAGAAGGTTTGCTCCTATCATCTGCAGAACTGTCCCAATCACTATCAGATCGTTCTCCCTCTGAGTTGTATTTGTGATTCCGTGACCTGAAGAATCTCAGACTTCGTCTGGATTTTCTTCGTCCAGGAGTTCCTCCTTCTACATCACCTGTGTCATATCCCATATCTGACATTACCTCGCCATCCGAAAAAGCGTTCAAAGGCTGTGTAGGCAGCTCTGACTTAGAGTCTAGGACATTTTCGCCAGCTAATGCATATGCACATTGTGCTGGTAAATATTGCTTCAGCTCCACCTCTTCATTCGTACCTTCGCCAGATCTTTCCTCTTTCCTGGCAACATTGTCCCGGCTGGAATTATGATTAGACGTCGCATTTTGCTTTTCTGACATTAATTTTCGCAATTTCCACTGAGGCGTAGAGGCAAATCCTTCCTTTGGACGTTCGTTATCATTCAATGAGATAAGATCAGTTTCATCTAGCTCTGGTGTCACGATTCTGGCATGCACTGGTCTGGGAGCTGCCCAGTCAGGTTCTTCGTCATATTTGTTTTCAAACGTTTCGAAGTTGAACTTTGATGCCTCGTTGAAACCATCATCTTTTGGTGTTGAAGCTGTTGGTTTGGGAGCTGGCCATTTGAAACCATCATCTACCAGTTTTGGCATTGTTGACAAAGCAGATTCGTCAACCTCGTTTCTCCCAAATGTCTCCAAAGGGAAATCTGCTGCTTTGTCAAAACAATCATCTTTTATTTTCTGTGGCGCGGCTTTCTCCTTTCTTTGAGGAGAGTCCCATTGAACCTGTGGAGAAGGAGAGATTGTCTCCCAGCAAGTATCAATGTCGCCACCACTTCGAGAAGGAAGAGGTTCTTCCCAACAAGAGGCATCATTATTGTCGTGTTCCCGTGCATCTACTGTTGTTGAGCGAAAATCATGGAAATATTCATCCTGGTCGAATTCTTCAGAATTGACATCATCTTCCGCTCCTGCTTTTTCTTCCACAGAAGCTGTGAAGCGCACTCGTTTTTGATGTGGCGGGAGATTCTGCAGAGGGCAATTGTCGTTCGCCGAGATTGGAACAAACCCATTCCCGGCATTTCCTTCTCTGCATGCATCATTATTTGCATAATCAATAGTGGAAGCACTGAAACCTCTACCATCATCAATGTGGCCAACTTCAAAGTTAACATTTTCATAACCGCCATCAAAATTATCGACAACGAAATTTCCAGCATCATCCATTTGAGCACCGATTGGGTAACCCCAGCCGTTATTATCGGAATCCATGTTTCCATCAGATGGATCCCATTCTTCATTGGAGTAATTATTCTGCTCCTTATCCTCTGCAATGGTCTCCCTCTGATAATCGTATGCATTTGTCGTCAAGGGAAGTTCATTGTCTCCTTCAATTTCTCTATCCGCTTCATCGTCATATTCAAACGATGCTTCTGGAAGCTGCTCAAGAGGCTGATTCAAAAATTGATGGTTCGGAGCATGTTGTAAATAATTATTGCCATTGTCAATAAGCGCATGATGTGGACTCCCTCTTCTATGAATCTGACCCCCTTCCGGCCTAGCATAACTCGTCGGAAATGCGGCATTATTCATCATATCCTCCGGATAATACTCCTTCACTCTATCACTGTCGTCGGTAGGAGTTGAGGCCCCGGAAGTTGATACAGGAGAAGGACGACGTTGCTGTTCATCCCGATCATTATTTGACATTGTTGCATGCTGATGTTGCCCATCTTGTGTCATAGCCAATTGTCCATCATTTTGATAGTAGCCAAGCTGACTAAACTTTGGGATATTGCTGTGATCGTGTTGGCTGCCACTTAGTTGAAGAGCCTCCGTGGATGTAACAATGGTTGTACTGAGTGATTGGTCATTGTTTTGATGATGCTGGCTGTAACTTTGTTGAAGAGCCTCATTGGATGTATCAAGGGTCGTATTTAGCGATGTACTGACATTGGAAGTATCAAGGGTCGTATTGAGCGATGCATTGAGCTGTTCGGTGGATGTATCGATAGTTGTTTCGTACGAATCGAACAGATCATAATCCAATTCCTCGGTCTCTTTCGACTGTTGCAAAACATCGTGCGCAGCAGCTCTTTCTTCCGACCGATTCGTTGTTCCTTTCTCCGACACGTTGATCCCAATATTATTCTCGACAACCTCATGAGAAGGATTGCTTTCGGTAGGCGACACCGGTGGCGTAGACTTCTCCATCCTAGGCAATTGTCTCCCGGTCTTTCGTTCGATCCGTTCTCTCCATCCCTTGGGCAGCGTTCCCTTGCCGCCGGAGGAGGATTTGTTCTTGGCCAAACCTCGCGATGACGAGTCCTTCTTCGATAAATTGTTCAATGCCGCATCCAGTCCCGAACCGACGGTCTTGCCCACGAGAGAACTCCCATTGGCACTACCAACGGCAGAACTCCCATTGGCACTGCCAGCGGCACTCCCAGCGGCACTACCAGCAGCAGCACTATTGGTATTCGTCGGACTGGGACACCGTTTGCCCTTCCCTCGCAATATCCTCCTGGCGGCATTTTCCAAATCGCTTCCTCCGCTATTGTAACCGGAGGTGGCATTGGATTGCATGTCTTCTATATCGCTGGGGTAGGCTTGCAATTCCGGATCATCGGCGGAGGCGGTCGTGGCGTCATTGCTATTTTGAGTATTGCGTGGGTTGGAGTTACCATTGGAGTTGGCAGTTTGGGTTTGATGTTTGGGCTGGGGTTTTGGCACGGTCCGCGGAAAGAAAGCGGTGGATGGAGATTTGGAACGGCTCGAGCCTCTGTTGGTTGGATTGTTATGTGTTGGCGGCATTGGCGGCCTCTGATGCGAAGCGGCAGCAGCAGCAGTACGTTGTTGTTGCTGCGGAGCAGTTTCCGGAGTGATCGTCGAAGGAGCCGTGGCCTCCGAATTATTACTATTCACGCGCTCAATCACCTCGATCCCCTCGATGCCCGCCGCCGCCGCCTCTTCTTTGGCCCCCGTCTTCTTCGCCTTAGTCGCACCGGCGGGAGCGCCGGCTTTGGTCGCAGCGCTCCGATGAAAATAGTTAGAAGCCCTCTTCCTCAATGCGCGCTTCGATGCGCTCTCCCGCAAGCTTTGCTGCTGTTGCGTACCTGTAGCATGCAACGGCTGCTCGGGCGGCTGCTTTGGTCTCTCGCTCTTGGGAGGACTGGCGTAGCCCGCCGCGGAGAGGATGGAGGTCATGGCTCCGTGGGGCGTGGGATGATGATGCTGATGCATTGCTGCTGCTGCGTTGTTGTTGGGGGAGGAGGAGGAGGATAATGATAATGGCTCCTCGTGCTGCGGACCGCGACGACGAGTAGGACTGCCGCTGGAGTTGATGGGGTAGTCGTCGTCGTCGTCGTCATTGGCGTGGTCGCTCCCCTCGTCGTCATCGTTGCCGCTGCCATTGTTTCGGAACGGCGGTCGACGGCCGTAGGGCAGCGGCGCCTCCATAATGGTTTGCGCTTTTTTAGAACTAACACTGCTATTGTACCGACCTAGTATGAGCCTATTTTTTGTTCACGGCCGGCTCCGCCGCAGTCCGCGCCGCCTCTTCTCCTCGCGCCCAGCCCAGGAGGTAGCTAGGGTGTCATCACGCACCATCGATCGATCGTCGTCCTCAATTTGTTCGAATTGTGAAGGTAGAGCGCCCAAAAATGAAGAATAAAGAAGCGCCCAAAGGCAAGAAGAAAGTAGGAAACTAACGGTAGATGCTATAGGCCTCAGAATATACCGGTATTTCGTTTCCGCACTATTCTTAGACCAGTAAGACCAAACTCTTTAAAAATTGTTCGGATATTTTCAAAATAACTACACGGCACGATAGGTCCGAAAAGTGCGGATACAATCCGAGTTTTATAGTGTAATACTGCGTCTCGGTAGTGGCACAGTTGTTGAGCCCCCCCGCCTAAAATTGCAGCAAGACAAGCAACAGAAACAATCGATTTCGATAACCCAACAATCAATCAAATCAATCATTCATGGCCGGCAATCGCGACATGATTGAATTGCATGCGGGTACGATACCTAGGGGTAGTTGCAAGTTGTTCTTGTGGTGCAAGCAAGAACAGAGCAGGATCAGATGGTCGGTCAGACATCATCTTCTACTATCGATCAGACGAATTGAAATACCATAATATAGCAAGCCAGCTAGCCACGGCCAAGTATCGTACCTTACCATATCATACGACGGCACAGAACATTATTATAATATTATAATATTCAATGAAGCTATTTCAAAAACAAAAAGCCAAGCATCGTTCCCCGGACGGCAGCACCGCCACCACGGTCTCCGTGCTAACCGTCCTAAGCGCCGGCGAGAACAGCGACGCCCTTCCTTCCCCAACCGGAAGCAACGACAATAACAACATGGAAGAGACCACCAGCATGCTTATTGCCAGTCCGCCGCAAACCGCCAAACGACACAAGCAGCACAAGGGAGCATCGCCGCTCCTCGCCAAGCTCAAAACGCTGCACCACAAACGATCCAATAAAATGGACGGCATCGCCGAAGCGCGGCAACGCGCCGCCAAGCGGATGGAGCCTCCTCCCTTCTCTCCCGGCAACATGACGCGATTGAACGAATTGAAGGAGGCCAAAGGAAAGGCGGAGGAGCGCGCCGAGGAGCGGAACGGTGGCGGAGGAAGGAGCGGCAGTATTGGTATTGGTGGAAGTTCTTCCTCCGTGGCGTCGACCAATAGCATAAAGAGCACGAGAACAATGTTAGGCGTGGAGTTGGAGGAGGAGCGGATGGTGCACCGCCACGCCATGCTCTTCCTCGCGAGTTTACTTCTGCAAGCGATGCTCATGCCCTTCCGGCACGGTTCCGCAATCGCACTGCTGCTGGTAGCCCTCCATTCGATATCGCTATGGTCGCTCCTCAACTCGGTGCTGGTCTACGCCTTCGACTCCATCGATTTCGGCCAGAAGGAATTGGTCAAGAATATGGAGCACGGCAAGCGATTGTTCGTCGGGGAGGTCGAGAAGCATTCCGTGCTCGTGGCGGGGGGCGTTGCTGCGGCGTCGTGTGCGTCTGCCGCGGGAGGGCGGATTGCGCACGGCGCGGCCCATTTGCTGTGCAGCACGTGGGAGAGCGTCAGGGTGTGCGATTACGGTGCCAGGGCCGTGGAATCGTGGGCTATTGGGGCATTTCGGACTTCGGGCTTTATTACGTCGCGGTTGGGGGTGTTCGTGTTGGCGCTGTTGCTCATGAGCCATTTGCTGCTGCCCAAGCATGCCGAGGACGAGATTCGAAACGATGGAACGGATGGGGAGAAAACTCGTGAACCGAGCAACGGCAATCCACGTCAAAAGGGGCATACGAAGCTTATCGGCGCGCTGCCGTCCTTCGGCATTGCATTCCTGCTAGCCCTCCACGACAACCCCGCCACCGCCGCGTCTCCGCCATCCTCCCAAACGCATTCGCAAAAGAAGGCCATTGTCCAATCCGTGCTGGTGGCGGGATCATTGAATGCCGACACCTTCCTCCCCATCAAACGCTTCCCGTCCCCCGGAGAGAATTTGACGTTATTGCCCGGCTGCCATCCCTCCGTGGACGTGCCCGGCGGGAAGGGGTGCAACCAGGCCATTGCGTGTGCCAAACTACAATCCAGCAGCGGCAGCAGCAATAACCGAAGAAGAAGCGGCGAGCCGAGTAGTAGCAAGGAGGTGTTCTTCCTGGGCCAGTTTGGCAACGACCCCGCCTCCAAAATTCTGCGGGACGCTTTGGTCGAGAACGACGTCGACGTTTCGTGCTGCGGGCGTTCGAACGAGTTTCCGTCCGGGAGGGGCTATGTCATGATCGTTCCCGATAGCGGAGAGGTGAGCGCCGTGGTTAGCGGGGGAAGCAACTCGTACGGATGGAGGCATTGGGGAGTGGTGGCAGAGGAAGAAGATAATAACGAGCCTGATGCTGATGATGATGATGATGATGAAATACTATCGGAGGAGGATATTCTGGATCTCGTATCGCCGCATTCGCTAGTGCTGATGCAATGCGAGGTACCGAATTTGGTGAACGTGCGTTTGGCAAGGGCTGCGAGCAAAATGAACATTCCTGTCATTGTGGATGTCGGAGGAGAAGATCGCAAGATGGAGCGCGACTTATTGGAATGCTGTGACTATTTGGTTCCAAATGAAACTGAGTTGGAACGATTGGCCAAGTCTTATCAAGACGATCGTGCATCAAAAAGCGATCCTTTGCAATCCATCGTCAAATCCGTACAAACCCTGCAGAGGAATAGCGATCCGTTGGTCACGCTCGGCTTGGCCAAGTCGTATCAAGACGATCAGGCACCAAACAACAATGTTGAACAGGGAAGTGGATATTCCCAAATATCTCAACAAGATATGAAGGGCATACAAGCACGGATTGGCCCTTCCCTTCATTTGCCATCCATTGTCAAATCGGCTCAAACCTTACAGAAGAACGGAGCTAGCAATGTGTTGGTCACGCTTGGCGCTCATGGATCGATCTTGATAAAAAAGCCATCGCCGGCATTCGTCTCCTCTCATCCTTCCATACTATATCAGCCTTCGTGTTCGCTTCCATGTGGGTCAAGTGTGGTGGATGAAACGGGCGCCGGAGATTGTTATCGCGCCGGGTTTGCAGTTGCGCTGTTGGAACATTGCGGGAGTTCCGCCGGCGGGGATGTGGATAATGAAACTCTTCAGCAATGTATGAAGTTTGCCAGTGCCGCGGGAGCGTTGGCAGTGACGAAGAAGGGGGCGGTGCCGAGTATTCCTTCGAGGAGGGAGGTGGAGGAATTGTTGGCGGCGGCTGATAATGTGAAGGATGCTGCTGAGGATACAGAATCAGCGAATTTGGAAGCTATTCCCCGAGGAGGAAGTCGCAATGATGATGACGACATCACTTTTCCCTTTCTCTTTGGATCACGCCTAAACTCCATGAAAGACCGTCTCGACTTAGTTGATCCTTCTTCATTGCCAATTGCAACTCCTCGTGACTGGGTGCGACGTCAAGCAGAAATCCGCGGGCTAGGTTGTGTTGACTTCAATTATCCTCAACACTTTGGAGATCACTGGACACCCGAGGAGGCGAAGAAGGCGCTGGAAGAGGAAAATCTTGTAGCTGGTGCGGTTTGTTTGCGTTACTCATCCAAATTTGCAAGAGGAGCAATGAATCATCCGGATCCCGAAATTAGGAGAGAGGCAATTGATATAACAAAAGAAGCAGCAGAAGTAGCAAGGATACTAGGATGCAATGAGTGAGTGTCTGTGTGGGTATTGCAGAACACCACTCGTGTCAGTTTCTAATTTCATGTTCATGCCTGCTCACGCTACCTTATTCTATTGATTGGTAAGGGTTGTGGTATGGTCTGCTTTTGATGGCTACGACTATCCATTCCAGGTATCATACCAGGAAAAGTGGGATCAAATTGTTGAGGCCTTCAAGGAATGCTGCGATGCCTATCCAGATATTAAATGGTCTCTGGAGTTCAAGCCAACCGATGAAAATACACGCTTTTTCACAGTCCCATCAACAGGTGCAGCTATGCTGTTGGTGAAAGAGATTGATCGGCCAAACATGGGGTTGACATTAGATATGGGTCATATGCTAATGGCAGGAGAGAATCCTGGTCAAAGTATTGCAATGGTTGGTGAAAAGCTATTTGGAATCCAGCTTAACGACGGGTACACACGTCTGGCTGCAGAAGATGGGATGATGTTTGGCTCCATTCATCCATCAATAGCGTTGGAGGCGATATATCAATTGAGCCAGATCAACTTCGGTGGTCATCTGTACTTTGACACGTTCCCACAGAGGACGGATCCAGTGAAGGAGGCTGAGTATAATATAAGAAGAGTGAAGGAATTTTGGAAGGCTGTGATGCAGATGGACAACGATGAGATACAGAGGGTGGCAAGGGAGCATGATGCCATTGGGGCTTTGGAGCTGGTCAATGAAGCTCTTAAGAGATAGCATATTATGGGTACCTGAGTGAGGTTAATCTCATTTGGAACTCTTCACTCCGATGATTCAGATCATCTTTTTCGGATGTATTACAGTGAGTGGTATATTCCAGATGAGCACCATATTATGCTACCTCTCTCAAAGATACTATTAGGGAAGGAAGTGGATCAACCGCATCTTTTGTCGATATCGTAAAATTTATTTCAAGTTTTGGTTCAAGATTAGTTGTTTGTCCAGAGAAGTGGGGTATCACAGAGGAGGATGTAAGGCTGGCAGTAGGTAGATACAGCAGCCATTCTGTTGCCATGGAATGATTGATGTGCGTTTTACACACTTAACGATACCATGACAGCCATGAGAAACAATGTATAGAGTGGGTGCACCCAGCCATGCCAGTTCTGTTTTGGCTTCCAAATTTGCAAATACTTAAGAGGTTGTGAAAACCAAAATTATACCATTTTGCAAGTAATAAAACCAGTATGCATCAAACGAAACTGATAGAAGAAGAAGTGTAATCAGTGGAAACAGAGCAGAACGTTAAACCAATAGCTCTTTTTTGCAAAATCAACTTCAAAAACATTCCATCAAGGCAATCAGAACGTACGATATGTTTGATAGATCAACAAAATACTCTTTTGCAAGTGATAAAACTAGACTGCCTATGGAATCTGATGGAAGCTAGTTTACTCAAAGCAGTGTGCTCAGTGCGGTGGTGCGGTGGAAGCAATGCAGAATGTCATCTGTTCGATTGGTTAGATGGACACATTGAACCTCTTTCCCGTTCATGCCCAAAAAAATATCATCATATCCCGATAGTCTAAGGCATGGTTTCAGATATTATGATAATCAGTTTGATCATTTGATAACCTCAGACATTAATGCTCTTCTTTCACCGGCCATCCAAGAGACTCTTCAAATGTGAGAACACTTCTATTCCAAGCATTATGAAAACCGTTTTGTAATAAAATGTAGCATATCATTAGCATTTCATAACGTGCTGGCATCGGTTTGATCCTGTTCCAGGTTTGAATTGTGGACGAATCATAAGTCATAAATCATGTGAACTCGGGTATCTCCTATCCTCGAAATGCGGAAAAAATAACAACCTCTTTAGAGAGACAACTAACACAATATTATGCTGCGCGTCCTGGCGCGTCCCTCATTAGCAAAAGACCGAGATACCATTGACTCAAACACAAGGGAACAGTGCAGGATAGGAGAGGTTAACAAAAAACTGATCATGGATGTAACCAAGTTCAGTGAAGCTCAAAACTACTTCATCCGAGAATTGAACTCGGGACCTCAGCCGTGTGAAGGCCGCGTCATAACCAACTAGACCAACGAANTTCAAAACTAAGTGCAAACACACAAACTCTCAAACTCGCTCAAACTCTCAAACTCTCAAACTCTCAAACTCAAGCTCACACACCTATGTACAGTATCTGGATAGATACCTCTAGAACCTAGAGCGACGTCTACCCACTAGAGACTAGAGCAATGTAATGGTGCACCTCTCAATGGCAATGATGTTATTAGTAGGAGGCCATAATGTGTTTCAAATGATGTACAAAAGATAATATGGCATCTTTATAGTGTTAGTGTGTCCTAAGGCCGTGGCTTTTCGGAAGTTGCAAAGGAACCAATATTATGGTCAAAACCATCCGCCAAACATGGAGGTTGGCTCATTAATCCTCAGTCTAGTCCACGGCAGTCGCGACTAGGCTCCCCGTTTGACCAAGGCCTGAAAGCAGATAATATGGGTGGCGGAAGATAGCTTTCACTTCATTTTGCAACAATAAAACAGTATCACATACTTCATCCGAGAATTGAACTCGGGACCTCAGCCGTGTGAAGGCCGCGTCATAACCAACTAGACCAACGAAGCAGATGAGGATGACACATCTCTCTATCAACCTAAACACCAAAATTGACTTCAAAACTAAGTGCAAACACACAAACTCTCAAACTCGCTCAAACTCTCAAACTC
>JALLAS010000777.1:0-11418 GCA_036939415.1 Detonula confervacea
GCAAACGATGGGCACGCACACATTTCAGCATGTACCGGTGCAGGCTGTGTATATGCAGAAGCTTTGGCTCGCCTGCGATCCTCAGGGTGTCGTTGACAGGCGGGAATTTTGCTATCGTGGCCTCTGCTGAGGTGATGATGCTGGCGGACATCGTGCTGGGTCAATTGGATGGGAAAGTTTGCGGATTTGCAGTTGGTTGGCAATTTTCAGTTGCGTGCAAGATGGTCACACTAATTTTCTAGTCGGAAGCAAGGTTTCGGGCGAGATCAGGATCGGGCTAAATTGAGCTAGATTGAGCGTGCTAGGGCTAAATCAAGCAAGATTGAGGGAGATCGGGCTATTTCCTGCAATACGAAGCAAGCGAAGCAGGTACGAAGCGTGCAATATCGAGGTGGGAGCAGGATTGGCGTCGTAGCACATTGGGCAGGCTGTTTTGCACGTAGAAGTATGTATGAGCATGCGTGCGGTATATATGACGCGTGCGTGCAGCCTGTTTTGTAGGTACAAAGCATGCGTGTAGTGTAAACACCTGAGATTAAAGATGAGTAGGTACATATAGCTTGGTTAGAGTGAACCTAGGTAGGTAGGTAACTTCTGGTACGTATAAATCAACAGTGCCTAGGTAGGTCGGTAACTGTTATGTCTCGTTTAATATAAGTTAACTCTGTCAAGAGACCTACAATTATGTTAGAGTATTCACTTTCAATTAGCGAGCTAACTTATATTATGAGCTTCACTTTGAGCTCTGGTTTCTATGTAGTAGCTAGGTAGTGCATCGGGACCATCTGTGAATGGGATTCCTCAATCATGCGGGAATGATATGAGAAGCTGAGAGGGATTCAGTTGAGATCCTGGCTGGTCTAGATGGGACATAAGATGGGACATTTGATGGGACATAAGATGGGACGTTTGATGGGACATTTTCGGCTGGGCTAGATGGGATCCAAAGATATGACCCATTTGTCAATTGGAATTCCATAGTAGTTGGCACAGTAGGTTTTGGCCAACGGATTGGGTGCACGGGTTTTAATGCTAGGAAGAGGCCGTCATCGTTGCTATGCATCTCCAAGAAGTAATTCAGCATGATACTGAATCCATGTATTGAGATATTCAACTACATATATTGGATAGCAAATTCTTTCCTTCTTTTATGGCTATTATACACCACAGTACTTTACTAAATGTAAGTTGTGTTGGTTCTTAACAGGTAATTGTGAGCGTGAAAGTTAAAACTAGGTTTCTTTCTAGGCAGTTTCAATGTAAGGTAGAATTCAAGGTTGATTGATGTGTTGTACATATTTGTGTCAGTGGTAATTATCAAACAGGTGGTATTTACCAAAAGGGGACAAGTTAGATAGCCTCCCAAGCATCTTCAGACATTCGTTGAAGTAGACGAAGACCTTCCTCAGCAGTACCAAGGAAGTGGCTAAGTACGTCACGCTTCTCTTCTATCTGGGCCTTGGTAGTTTGTCGGTCTTGAAGTTTCTTGAGGATGATAAAACAGTCTCAGTTACGTAAATAGTAATTCAGTTGAAGAAGAGGAGTAACAGTTCAGTTGATGTACTTGAAAGTTTGTCTCTTGAACTTGCCGGAGTTTGTATCGTGATTGTTGTTAGTGAACATTTCTTCCATGTGTATGCCCATCTTGCCAATAGTTTCCTCTGTATCAAGCTCGCATAGCATGCACTTGAATGGATACTGACTGCCGGTTTCCTGAGGTAAGGGCAAATTGGCTGCAAGATTATGGTAATCACGACGTGTGAACCATCCAATAACACCCCAATAATCAAATAAATATGCAGGATTTTGCTTCCATAACTGAAAAACAGGTGCACGCCATCCTTCTTTGAATTTCCCAGGCGTCTCAAGATAGACAATGACAAGTCCTACCACTCGGCATAAAGTAATATGGATGTTCATTCCCGAAAGGATGGGAGACATAAAACCATGTAGTATATGTTTCCTTTTCTTAGGCTTCTTGCTGCCTATAGGAATCTTTTTTTCGTCTCCTGTCGCAGTGCTTGTCAGAGTATTAACTATCGCGGCGGATAGAGCTACTAAATGAATGTAGCAACTTACGAAAAGTAATGTACCCAACATTGATTAATGACTAAGCTTATCAGTGATGTATGGTTTTTATTTGTTGTGATGTGTTTTGCTTTCAACTTTTTATGAGTATCTACTTTATGAAAGGAGGAGATTGAGATGGGATTAAAACAGTCTAATGTTGACATTCAAGAACCCTGTTTAATTGTAAATTATCTTAGATTTCTTACTCATACTTGCTAAAGTATTGGATGTTGTACATAGGTAATTTAGATCTAGATACTGTTTTGTAATAATTGGTTGGTAAAGTAAGGTATTCAGTACTTATTTCTGTATTATAATTATCTACTTTAGGTATCTAGAAAATGATGGCTGACATCCCGCAAATTAACACATCTCACAGAATCTCACGCCACATCAAACAAGAATAAGGATTCCACAGAACTCCACTCAAAAGGTCAACCTCTCATCATGGAAGTCAATAATGTCATTGCCGACAAGGAAGGGCATCGGGATGGTGGCAATCATGAACGATGTCCTTTCCATCATCATGATTATCATCCTGTTTAAAGTTGTAGTGTGGGGGGCGGTGTAGAATGCAAACAAGTATGCAATGATTTTTTAAAAAGGTGCAAGGCGCAGGTGCTTTTGCTACCACCATTACATCATAATGTTGGTATGCTGACTCAGCTTTAAATAACTTCCTATTGTACATGCATATGATAAAAGAAAGATGAATAATGAAAGAACAATTCATGGCATAGCGAGCTGGCAAGAAGCAAGAGATGAAATAATAATGCATGTGTATATTCTTTCTATTGTACAATTGCTTGCTTGCTCTCTTATTACTTCCTGGCTGGCACGTATTGCTTTCTTTATTGTATCAGGATTGGATCTGGAGTTCTCGAAAATTGAAACTCTAAGACAAAATATAATACCTCTTTTCAAGCTATTTTGTACCTGGAAGATAATTTTCTAGGTAAATACGATCTAATGCATAAAACCATGTGGATGCGATCTTAATTTTGTATCTGGCAAATAATGTTGAACAAGAAAATGTTCGATAAACACGTTGCACAAGATATTTTCTAGGTAAATACGATTTGATATATTATGTTTCATGTGGATGCGATCTTAATGGTATCGTAGAATATTTACTCTATTATTATAAAGTTCTAATACATAAATTCATGTGGATGCCACCTTAATTTTCTATCTGGCAAATAATGTTGAACAAGAAAATGTTAAATAAGCATGTATTGTACAAGATATTTTCTAGGTAAATACGATTTGATATATAGGTTTCATGTGGATGCGATCTTAATGGTAGAATAGTTACTTTATTATTATAAAGTAAGTACTTGTACATAGGATACACATTATTTATCAATTAATCCCATTTTGTTTTCTTTTTATATTGCTATGTATTTTATGTGATGTTTTCTAGGTATATATGATCTGATTATTTATTAGATTTTTATAGATGCGATCTTAATCTTAGGACGCAAACATTATATATTATTATTATCTAATTACGTCTTATTATAATATTATCGTACCTAGTATTAGGTACTTCTTGAGTTACTCCTATCTACTCCTACTCCTATTTTACTTCATTGTTCCTGCCATTGCGTATGTACTTTTTCAGAGCAAACTTGTACCTATTGATCAATCTAATTTTGCTTTCTTTTTGTATTACTACGTGATGTTTTCTAATTATATAGAAATACGATCTAGTTTATTAAAATCTAATATAGTATTGTACCTGGTATTAGGCAGTATTATAAAATTCTTAAGTTTGATTTTATTTCATTCTTCCTGCCATATCTGGCACGGCGGCGGCGGCACCGGCACCACCAACGGCACCGTTTCAACCATACCCGGGAGACTAGCTAGTAGCCATGTCTGATAAGGACTTTGACACTGGTGCTGTCAGAAAAAATACCATACTTGCAGTGACGAGTCAGGACATAAATTACACCAATCTGTTGATAAAGAAAAGGCAATGGCCTTCATCATGGATTATGACCAAGTCGATAATGATATGTTGATCAGTTTATTCATAATTCCAGGAGCATTTGAACACCTACTTAGGAAGTGCAAAATTCTCCATCAGACCTCAGCTTTCGGAATGAAACAGGCTCCAACAGATCCTATTTGTTTTGAAATACTATCAGACCTCCAGAATATAAACATAGAGATGGGGGATTATGATATTGGAGAACTCCCGGGGAAGTAGGAGAGGGAAGGAAATGCTGGGTGAAAAGTGGGAGCAGCGGGAGACACAAATGGGGTAGAATGCAGTGAAGGGAAAGAGGATCCAACATCTCAGTCTCAGCTAGAGACAGAAACATAGATGGAACCCCATGCCAAGAATGTGGATGAGATCCAGACCACATTACCAAGTAAAGCACAAGCCAAGACTCAGCCAAACTCAGAGAAGGAATCATAGTGATGATCCCACTAGGGACTGTGATCTGGAATGTGCCAGTCACATGATCTAAGCTACTAGGACGGACAGACCTCACATAGCAACACAATAATGTACCCGCATTAGAGCAATAAGATTGGTAATTGCATGAGATATTAACATATTGTTATAACACAAGACTCTCTTTTTGACTCTCTTTACAATCTGTTGCATTAGCTCTCTAGTGTCGTCTTTAGTGGCCTCATCGATGCCAGCGCCCATCACCGCGGCGTAACAATGATCAACAACATCAAATAAGCAACAAGCAGCGCCGTGGTGGTGCCAAATCACCAATACTGAATCAACCGAGCACCTGGGTGACACTCCATTAGCTCTCTATAGTGTCATCTTTATTAGCCTCGCCGTTACCAGTGCCCATTGCCACATCACAATCACAACAATGGTGGACAACATCAAATAAGCAACGAGCAGCGCCATGGTGGCGCTGCATCACCAAGACTGAATCAATCGAGCGCCTGGGCGGAACTCCATTGAACTCAACAAAATAAGCCCAGCCGCGCCGATGAAGCAGCAACCATCGTCATCATCGTGCAGACAAACCAACAATCGGACTAATAGCATGGTAGTGGGTTTCTTCGGATCAACAACGATCCTTCCCACCCCCAATCAAACACCAAACGACCCGCCAATTGACAGCTAACCGTCCAACACCGCCAATCATGATCCGCAGCCAATGGCAATGTTACCTGCCTCTTGCCTCTGAATCTGACCAGAGTTGTCGTGCATTCCCACATCGATCGTATACAGTACAGAGAAGGCAAGGACTTGTCACACTCGGAGCCCTGATGCCCATGCCAAATTACAAGCATACAGGGGGGGGGCAGCAGGAATTTCCAACGGTGAGGGTGCATGATGGATGGACAAAGGTGGGAAGTCCTTACAGCACCTGCCTCAGCCAGTTCTAAACCTATGATATCCGCCAACAAATACAAAGGAGGTTTTTTTTATATAGCTGGCAACATGACCGAGCTGTGTCGCATATCAATTCACAGGTGGGCCTGTCGGAGAACGGAGCAGCACTTTCAAGGGTGGTGGAGAAGTATAAACAAACAACAACAACAATTATTATAGGTGACCAAGAACAATAACAATGAAAATAAACATCTGAGAGAAAAAAATTGGCATTGCAACAGTAATTGCATGCAAGGGTGTGATGATCCCACTAGGGACTAGGATCCGGAACTGCACCAGCCACATATAATCTTAATCTAGACTGCTATGATAGATAGACCGTATACAGCATCACAATAATGTAGCTGCGTGAGAGCAGTAGACTTGATGACCGCATACGATGTTAATACATTGTCATGACACGATACTCTCTTATTGACTCTCTTCACAATCTGTTGTACTAGCTTTCTACCCAGACTGCTTGACAAGTCAGGGTTCAGGCACAGATTAGGCCACAGTTGTAGACTCAAGTATAATTATAGTCACAACACTTCAAAATTCAGGCTTCCAAAACCCAAAACAACATCAATACATCAACATGATACTAGTCAGGTTGGGGGTATCGAGGCCAAGAGAATGAAAGAGGTGACAAATGCATACTAGGTCTACCCAGTTCATTCCACTGGCTGAAAGGAGAGTGTTGTCCAGGAACAATGCTTTCTAATGCTACAGAGGAAATGATTGTCCGTGTGCTCCACCTCCAAAAGCACATGGAAGATTTAACAAATGCAAAATTTGCATTGCTTGCAAGGGTATGGAAATTCAACCAAATGAAACAGCATTGAGATGGGCCTCCCATATCACTAGAATTATGGCTGATACTAGATACTGACTAGGTTTTGTACCTCTTGATGGAACTGAGACAGTTAAGTGTATACCAGATACATGGCCGGTCACAACTGCTCAGGGGGGAAATACACCAGTGGGGTGGAAGAATAAAAGAGGAAAGATGGACACTTCTTTGAACTAACCATCCACATGGATCTGTTAGTTTACATGGTATCCAATGTACATCCACATATCAACACGGATATCTCTCTGGCGCATCCATCTTTTCTGTGAAAGAACTCTCTCAGAAAGATGCTTTTAGCACACACACAAATTGGAGTAAAAAATTGATTATAATGGTTAGAAGTAGTCTCAATGATGGTCCTGGGAAGGTCAAGAGTAAGATCATTCAGAGGCTGAGAAAACTGGGAATCAAACTGGATCAAGATGAGTTTGAAATCTCCTGGGAAGTATAGAAGGAGGGAGGAACCAACTCAAGCGCTATGTCAGTGATGACGGCTCCCCAACTACACCAAAAGATAACTCACATCATTGCAAAATTAGGCTGAACAGATCCATTGAATACATTGGCTGCTTTGGATGAGTGGGTACTCATGGGCAAAGACATACCAGGTCATAATATGGGGGTAATACAACAATCTTGACAATTGGAGATATCTGATTCTAGATGGAGTCTCAGTAGATCTTTGGACCGTATATCTACTGGACAAGTATCAGGAGACATAGACAGAGAAACAATTCACCAATGCCCAAGTTCTAGTCATGAGGAACCTGGCAGTTTCCGGAGCTTTAAATGATAGAGTCTCTGCAATCACCAAGATATAATGAGCAGATGACAGTGGTGCGTGTATTCTAACTATGGTTTGAGGCAAAAACCAACAGCTTGTACAATTAAAAATCCCTGCACTCTGAAAACAAATCAAAGATTGGCTCCATGTGGGGAGAGAAATGAAATACAACTTTAAGCTCCACAAACTAGTGTGAACTATGTGGAGTTAAATCACATGCAAGTGCACAGACAGAATCACCAAGTCTGACACAGACTCTGATGTACCTTAGTGGTATGGTCAGAGATGGAGTCGATAAGGAGCTGGGATATCTCCAGCAACTTGTAACTGAGCTAGAGAAAGTCACAGTATTACTTTCAACTGATGTTCTTGAGGGGTTTATGGCAAATGCAGTTGAAAGATCCAATAAGACTGCAGTTGCACAACTGTTGCAAGGGAGAACTCTCAGGGAACAGATCCTTTCACCAATCAAGGTACAACTGACCAATATGACTACAATGTTAGCAGACCTGCTACAACAGGTTGCAAGTACACTGGCCTGGCCTCGCAGTTCCGTACAATTTTCAGTCTGGACTTGCATCATGCTCAAGCTGATGAATGGAGGAAGGAATGTGAAACAATAAAGGCAGTGCAGGAACTGTGCGAGGTGGTGGTAGACACAATACACTCTCAATCCAAAAAGTGGCTCAGAGGAAGGGAACAGGGTAAAAAAGATCAAAGACATTCAACACTTGTTGAAAGATAGAGTAGAGGCCAAGAAAGAGCAGCTTTGTTAACAGGAATAATGGTAAGTAGGTTCTACAAAAATAAAAGAATTCGAGAGTTTTTTCATACCAGTTCCTACGCTAGATACCGGTGGCAATCTCATACAATAAGCATCTACAATATGCGAACACTATCATCTTAACTCTCGCGGAGCGCTGATGGACAAACATGTTGCTGGGGGCAACCCCCATTTCTGATCACACTCACAAGAGTGCACAAGAGAGGGTTCAAACCAACGGTCATCCGATCTGGAGGCACGAGCTATTGCCGCTGGATCTTTTACGTGTGTTGACACTAATCTTGTAAGTTCAAATCTGTTTCAATCGCGACGCAACTCGCAAAAGTTATCTAGCTTCTACGTACGATAAGCTACGCGATTCGCGAAAGGTACCTAGCTTCTATGTACGATAAGCTATGATATCAAGGATGTCGGTGGCTGAGAATAAAAGGGTCATATGTCTGTTCAACATCAACATGATGCGGATGGGTGTAACGATGAGCTTCGTGCAAAGATATTATGATCTTGCTGTAGCCAAGAATCAGATGTTTTCAAAACGGTGCCCTACTTGATATGAGTACAAAAACGTGCGACACATGCTACCTACCAATGAAGCTTGTTAAAAAAGTAGCGTATATCTACGCCAGTACCTAGATTACTGTTGAGAACATATTCAGGTCACAATGATATTGCCATATGCATCTGGTGCATTAGGCACCATGAGGGACAACTCCATGCAAGACAATTCTATGTCTTTGCTGGATTGCTACACCAACGGGCGTTTTGATTCCACAAAGTTTATCCTTCTAATAAATAAGGAGTTAGATGATGACTTTGAGGAGACGGCGGAACTATTGGTGTCAGGTGGAGAAGAGTGGGGCAAAAATGATCCACCACCGCCAGGGGAGAGGGAAAAAAAGACAGAAAAGAATTATCTTGGCGAGGCGAAATGAGAAAGGAGAGATGGAGGAAATGCCTCCTACAGAGTCAATGTGGTATCATATATATATAGCATGTCCTCAAATCCATGACACACGCTTCCTTAAACAAATCCGACGTCGATTTCGCTTGCCTTATCATTCCTTCCTAGATTTTGTTGAAGAAGCTAGGGAAGGAGACTGGTTTCCTCGATGGTCAGGAACGGATGCTACAGGTAAAAAGGCATTGCCACTTCAACTGCTAATTTTGGGGTCCTTCATATATCTTGGATGAGGATTTACATTTGACAACTGTGAGGAAGCCACAGGAATATCTGAAGAGTTTCATATGATTTTTTTCATCAGTTCATCATAGTTGGGAGTACAGCTCTGCATGATCATTATGTGCATACACCCTTAACAGCTGAAGATCTTGAACAGCATGTTACAGAGTTTGAGCTCGCTGGTATGCCTGGAACTCCTGCATCTAGCGATGCAACTAGTGCCATTTATGAGAATTGCATTCATCGTCTTCGCAGAGTTCATTTAGGCGCTAAATCAAAATATGCAACTCGAACATTTAATACCACCTTCGATCACAGACGCCGATACTTGGACCTACAAGAGATCATCCTAGATCTTGGAATGACAAGACCCTCAAAGACATCACACGTGGAGATATTCTACAAGATTATTCTTTTGAGTTACTAGAGAGACGCGGAGATGATATTGTGAAGGTGAAATAACAAGGTGTATGGATTGTTGTAGATAATGTGTAACATGATTGGTCGGTGATTGTGCCACCTTTCAAAAACTCTGAGTATAGAGACGAAATTTGTTGATCAGAGTGGCTTGGATCTATGCAAAAGGATGTGGAGTGTACCTTTGGCATTTTGAAAGGACGATGGAGGATTCTGAAGACTGGCATTCGCCTTCACGGGATTGAATCCGTTGACAAAATTTGGCTGACATGTTGTGCATTGCACAACATGCTGCTTGAGGTTGACGGTCTAGATGAGCCATGAAATGGCATTAAGGTTACCAACAGCTCTTGGGAAGGGGACATTGGATACCTGGAGGAGGATGACATCTCACAAACACTTCATCGGATTTTATCACCATCTGAGATTCGCACGTATGACAATTCGTCGATTAGCAATGTCAATCGAAATGCAACGTGTGCCGTTACAAGAGGAGAGACAGACAAAGATAGTGGTGCCGATGATGATAACGGAGACGATGGGTTGGACAATGAGTTCATTGGTGATGCCTATGAGATGGATGGAGAGAATGGAGATACAGCTAAGGGGGGTGATGGAGAAGACAAAGGCAAAGAAAAGGTACGGATTGTACACAAGCTTAGCTTGAAATTTTTTCAGGTCAAAGCTTGTTAAACATATTGATATTAAATTCAAGAGGGGCAAAATTTTCTAGCCCTGTTGAAGAGGCTCACGCCCTATCTCATGTGTTGACCATATTTTTTAGTTATCAAAACTACATCATGATGTATGACAGATAATACCCTCAACTGACTACTGTTCATTCTTCTTCTTACTTGGGATCAGAAAGAGGCCCCCTAGTCATGAAGAATAGGAATCCGTTAAGAATATATTTGGAAGGAGGAGTATCACCTCCTTCCTTTCTCAGTTGTGCCACGTCTTGCTCTTTCCCCCTGGCATCCACTTCATCTCCTTCCAGCTTATTTGAGTCAGAAGTTAGAGTTGGGACTGATGCAGATTTGGCATTATCTGTATCATCTTCATTCAGTGTCTTACCATAAAATGCCTCCCAGTTGTACATTTGAAACCGAATGAAATAAATCAAGTGGCCAAACTTCTTTGCTGATTTATAGACGACATGAGGTTTGTACTGCTCCAAAATTAATGCCTTCATTGCGTCATCAAGGGTTGCGAATCACTTTTTTGCTGCACGAGTACATTCTTGTGCTCTTTCTCTCAGCGTTCAGCCGGTGATGAGCGCAGAATTTGTTGTCCTTGCTCTCTCTAGAATAAACCTTGTAATATTACCTCCAGCAACAAAACAATTCCTTTCCTGGCAGTGGAGGGTTCTAATGATTACACGCTGGGGACCATGATCGGGCATATTGATAGTTTCCCAAATATTATCATATACACCTTGCCCTCTGAGGAATTTCTGAACCTACCCAACCATGCTATCTGAGTCACCATGATACCTATCGAAAATTGCAGCTCTTGGATGACTAACGTGCATGGTGATTTCAGAAATCATGTGCATAAACTATATCGCCAGAACGCCCTTAACAGGATGCAGGGTAAGTAGGGGATTGCAAAAATAAAAGCTATCAGATCGAGAGATAATGTAACAGTTCCTACGTAGGATACAAATTTGACGATCGTACGATACGATTCAAATCGTCAAACGCGTTTCAAATGAAAAGCAGGTTGACCAGGCAGCTCACAACAACGTGATGCCTGTATGCACTCTACACATTGGCACCCTTCTCAGAAAGGTGCCAACGCTGAGTCTTGTACAGGGGTCCGCACAATGATACGGATGGGTTGTGACCCGTATGTCAACTGCTTAGCTGGAATGTATCTTGTGTGTTTGAACGTGTTATAATTTTTGCGTTTGGCGAGAATTACCTAGCTTTCTACGTAGAAAAGCTACGATAGAGACCAATCAATTATGCCA
>JALLAS010000778.1:0-11432 GCA_036939415.1 Detonula confervacea
ATTCATTACCAAATATCGCCTCAATCAAAAACGATCTCAAATGAGTGACAAAAGTAGGTACTATCGTAGAACGCCCCAGCTGTGATCTAGCCGTAGCTTTCAAGTCAATTCAAGGCCCTCGAGCGGAATGCTTCAAAGTCAATTAGATTTCTCAAGTTCTGGAGGAGCGAGACAGAGGTGTATATAAGCCAGCTCATTCTTGTCAAGTTTTACATATCTCCTTAAGAAGTTTTCCTGTTTGTCAATGATATGTGTGCCAACAAGGGGTTTCTGAGAAGTGGGCACTCCATTGCTATGCTCTTGCTTCAAATAGGAATGCTATGTTCTTATTGATTGTTTGGACAATATTCAGTTATCCGTTAATGTAATAACTGCTAAAGATACATGAATTAACACACGTAATTCAGACACACAAAGTTCCTATTCCCACCTCCAGAAGTGATGAAATGTAGTTCTCACCGGCTTGCAATTTGTCACATAACTTCTCTTGCGATGTCATATCACCTTTTCCTGCGTCATCATCAACTAGCCACACCCACACGCCTTTTATGGAAATCTATTTTGCTTAGACAACCATAATTCGTTTCATTCAAATACTTTGTCATGGAAGATGTATGATTAAGCATTGTCCTGATCAACTTGCAATGATCCCCAGAAATAGTTAGTTGACCAACAGGCACAGGCATAAAGTTGTTCGAGGCACGCCAAAATAGGGCCAAGCACCAAATTAGGAATACCCCCTCAAAAGCAATCTGTGACCTGGCCATTGATTGGCATCTGGGTACTGATCAAATTCCCCCCTGCCATTTTGCCACATAAATCACAGCTCGCTACCATGTATACATTGTTTCCACCGCGCGGTGTTATTGTTTTGATATTCCCATACCCCGAGACAGTGCATTGACCCGCTGGAGCTACAAAGTAATCACGGCCTAATTCTGTGTCATTTTCGTCAACGAAACGGATTGTTAAATCGCTCCTTTTGATGATTGAATTTTGTGTCAAAATATAAATGGGATGTCATGGTGTAGAAATTTTAGATCATGAGTATGATGTAAGAAGAATATGGAGAGGCACTTGTTTTTTCGAACTGATGAAACTTACATTGCTGTCCCTTCACCACAACCAACTAATTTTACCACGAAATTGACGGCGGGTCTTTGAAGAGAGAAAGGAGCAGCAAAAAGCGTGAATAAATTAAATTAGGCTCTGTAATCAGGCCGCAGGATGACGCCATAAACAAAGATCTTACATGCATCCAGACGCCCATTCATTCGTCTCCATCACCAAACGGCATCCCGGACCAACGATTCCGCTGATGATGCTGACGATCCGGTCATTGGCTTCGACCACCCCCGCGCAGAAGAGAAATGCTTGGATTAGGAACCACGCATGTAACCGAGACTCCATGTCGTGTCCGTCTTCCCCGTTCTGCTTGGCAAACCTTGGTGCGAGCGGTGCCACCTTTTCCTTGGCGTTGCCTCTATTATTTGCCGCTGATGTGGAGTAGTTGGAGATAGTGCTATTCAAAATCAATATTAAATCCAATTTTGGATAAGTGAAAGTATATAAGTTCTTCGAAGAGATTCATTGAATTCTTAGAACAAGTATGCACATAATCATACGAATTTACATAAATTCAAAGTTGCATAAGCCTATACAACTGCCCTCCGGAATCCTTCTATTCTGGGGGCTTTATCCGCCCGTAGGGTAACATTTTGTGCCCTTGGGGGCTTTTGCTATTGATGACCACCTACCACCGCGGCTTCAGTCATCGAGATGGATATCTTATTTACCAATATACCGTGATTCATCTTAAAATGTCTTTCATCTAGTTCCCACTCAACTGCACTGAACCGTGGTAATTCTGCGCGAATATCTGCGAACAATCATCGATCTAATGCCGCGTGAGTACCGGTTAGTGTGTGTTGCCGGTACGCGCCCAACAAGTCACGGCCGGCCGGCCGGCGCCCGGCAATTGGGAGCAGAATTCGAACGGCAGTGCTGTTCTTGCACTAATAGTTTAGTTCACGAATTTTTGAAGATAAGGGTCAATACATGAATACAATGAATACTTTCCTAGTGTTTGTACACAAAAGAGGAAAAACGGGCTAGTACGAACGAATCGGAGCTTACCTGCTTCGGCCGGCCGGGTACTTGGGTTCGTGGTGCAACAACAACATCATCGTCTTGCTTGCCCAATCTTGCCCGGAATATCTCTCGCCACATCCTCATCATCATCTTCTCTCATTTGGCACGTTACGTTGTTAGTTGCGTCGTTGTTGCTACTCTTGGCGGGCGGGGTGTTTTCACTGTAATCCTATTGCGGGCATATATTGTACCAACTGAAGAAGACCCCCACCCAATCTACGAAGCATGAGACTTGCAAAGCCCGTCATGAATCAGATGCTAACCATGAACGCAAAGCCATCGCGGCATCAAGGAGATATCGGCGTCGCTGGCTTCGACGGCGGATGTCAAGTCAAGACGTTGGACGAGCAGCGGAAGTCTAGGAAGGGTAAAGGAATGTGCCAGACTTGCGGGGAGGTTCGGACTCACAAGCCTGGGATATGGAAGTCGTTGATGCCCGATGTAAGAATTGGAAGACGTTTCGAAATGCATTCCATGATTGCAAGTGTTCGTTCTGACATGTGACATTAATTTTTCTCTGCAAATGTTGTATTGATGTTATATCACGTAGACTGTCGAGGGAATCGTCTACAAGGGCATATGCCTCAAATGCACTACTCTCGATGCAGCCAAAATGCAGCTCTGTGAGCCCATCGATAGTGCAGGTGGTAATGATCAACATCATTCACTATCATATATCCATGATTCGTATGATGCGATACAAGTCTCAAACGTCGACTACCGACCCTCCATCCTTGGAGTAGGGCATAAAAGTGTGCCTTCTCAGGATTCAGAACTTAATGGCAGACACACATCCAGTGACACCAATGTCAACTACAGTAACGAAATTAGGCCTGCCCGTAAAAGGCTGTCTAAGGTTACGCAGAAAGTCATTTCCCTCCAGAAATTCGATGATATTTATCAACGAACTGCTTCATCTATATCCAGCAACTTAATAGGTGACTCCAATGATAATGATGGCAGCCCTGAGACTTCAATGAAGAGTTTGATAGATGAAATAGCTCCAAACTGCAAAGAGAGTGATGTACACTCGAAACCTAGCTTTCATTCACGAGCTGGTCATAATTCCGAACATCACCAAGGGAATCAGAATAAAGCAATGAATGCAAAACAAAATACCGCTTACAATCCTTTCACCTGCAAAGGAAATAACGAATCCACAAAGAAACATATATCCAATTATAGATGTTCCGATACGAGTGGAGACTCGGGGTTTTATACAGGGACAGCTGTTTCGGGCAACGATGACGAAGAAGAGTACATACCCCATGGAAGAGGCGAGATGGTATATGACGAGGGCAAGATTGCCAAGGGGGTATGGTCGAATGGCTTACTCAAAATACAAGTCCCTTCTGATCGAGAAAGGTATGAGCCGTTTTTGCTACCGGATTATTCACTTGGAGATATGGGTGGCAAAGAGGATATGATGAATCTGCCAAGGGAGGAAGCTGTTAAGGCTGTTTCGTTGTTACACATCAATGATTGCGCATTGTAAGTGGCGACACTTTTCATCCAACTTTTTATCTTGCTACCTTTGCAGCCAAGGCTCACTACCCATCATACTAATGTTTTACTCTCGCAGCATTCGCCGTTCAGATGGAACATGGTCATATGCAATAGTAAAATCTCGAGTAGACGGTCAATCTCCAACGATAACATTCCAAGTAAAACCCCGTGGATCAACCAAAGAGTTTACAAGAAAACAATGGGGAGGACATGTACGACTTCCAACGAAACCAGACACGCTCCCTCAGTATTCGGTGGGTGATCCCGGTCGCGAGGAGGACATGATAATCGAGGCCTCGAAAACAGATACCGTAAAGGCCGTATCACTGCTAAGGCTTCGCGATGCTGCTTTTGTGAAACGATCCGATGGCTCCTGGGCCTATGCATTAGTGATGGAACGAAGCGGCGGCGAAATCAAATTTGAGGTGAATGCGCGTGGAAGCACCAAGGTCATTGGCGTGTTGCAATGCGGCAAGTTTGTCCGCCGCGTAAAGCATAACAGCAGCTCCAGTGGGGGTGATGGTTTGACGGAGCAGGAAGTAGGTGCTATTTTCAAAGCGATGAGGTCCAGCGAATGCAAAAGAATATGAGGGATCTACGGCAATGGTTGAGTTGTATCATGACATTGGGCCATTTGGTTACAGAGGTATGAATGCCTTTCCTCACCTTCTTTTTGCAAATAGATAATTGAATACACCTGTGCACATACCATTTTGTAAGACCTCAGTGACTCAATAGGTATACCGATGTCACCACGGATTTTGCCACATAAGTACAATGCACAGGACCTTGCTTTGATAAAGGAACACAATTGTCGCCAGCCGTATAGATTTTGTATGCATTCCTTTGTTTCCCCACTGATCGACAAAGCCAATATATAACACAAATTTGTCTATATGATGCACTACTCACATGTAGAATCCCAACCATTAGGAGGTTGCATCAAAAATCTTGACATCTGACCCATTTAATGGGTGAGGGAGACTATGGCTTTGTCATGCTCGATAATGATGTTACCAGACAATGGGTGCCACGGTCTCCTTAATGTCATAAAACTGTTCATGCAGAGAGGCTAGGAGGTCAGATGACTTGAAACAGAAGGGTACCATTAACCAGGTATCGCCATTGGCTATCATGGTCTATTGTAGTATCCACCTATTTATACCCAACAACCAAGGAAATCACAAGGAGGACATGATCATTATCAGTGCAAGATCAAACTTATGCAATGATGAATGACATTAAATGAAACACAACCCTCCAAAACCATACAATAATAACATGTGTGGCGAGACGATCTGTTGCTATTAATTCGCTGGGCCTCTGACAAAGAAATGTATCGCTGTGTTGGGGAAAAAATGGAACTGCTAATAACACCCTTCTTCAGATGGTTCTAAGGAAGACCTCCTACAGGCTAATCTACATGCTTGTCCCTCTATTTGATGCAGTTTCAAATGGAAACCACTCGTACCATCTCACTCCAACGCCTCTTGCCAATCATTTTGGTAGCCCCAGTACCATCCAAGACAAAGATCATGTATTCTTCCATATTTTGCTCGTATCCCTTCTCCACTTGATGAACCGATCTTTGCGCTAGCATGGCGTAAGAGTATGATCCATTGGACCGTTTTATAAATGCAAAGTCATGCTTTTGCAAAGATTCTACTACTTGCATTGCCTGGCCAAATTCATGTTCAGTGATCATGTGAGATGGTGAACGGATGGTGTCTCCTAGCTTGTAGTCTGTTCGGAAGTCCAATATGCGGAATCCCTTGTGCTGTTTTACTTTGGCATCCTTCACTAAACACCGTGTGTCTTTTGCTGTAAAAGAAGTTTTTACCGGCACTGATTGTCTTCTGTAGTCTCGGTTACGGCAGTGCACCGCTGCCCTAATTTGTTCTTTACGAATTTTCAAGTTCTTGTCTCTCTTGGAAGAACAATCCTCACTTTTGGTGGAGGCAGCTGTGGTTGCTGTGGTAGAGCTCATTCTGTGCGAAGGACTCTCTTGTTGCTCAGTGACAGCATTTGTTTCAGATATGCCAGGTTCATCCAGTGTGTAGTCGGGTAGAGCATCTTGTTTTGCAGGAAGCTTGATCCCATTCCATTGCAAGATCTGATCAAAGCATTTGCTTGATCCTCGATAATCAACTTGGAATGTAATTGATATATCGTCCAACCGAGATTTCACTATGGCATAGGTGTAAGTTCCATCAGAGCGATTAATGAAAGCGCAATCGCCAACGTGCAACTTTGATACAGCTACTACATTTTCCTCTCTTGAATTTTGAGCCATAGCATCTGTCTGGGCCACGTCTCCTATTGTATAGCCAGGAAGTCGACAAGGCTTATATCTTTCTTGCTCTGATTTCTCGCCAATTATGATAGTACCATCAGACCAAATCCCTTTCTCTATATGGCCATCATCATAAACCATTTCTCCAATCCCATGTGGTTGGACGTCTTTGCTGAGAGTGCCAGTGTAGAATCCCCACTTTTCATTAGAATCACAGCATCGGATGCTATTTACATTTTCACACTCTGAAACCTTCGATTTTGGTGGGCCTGATTGTGCTCCGTATCCTCTCTTGCGGCAGTGCACCACTGTCCCGATTTCTTCTTTGCGTCCCGGCAATGTCTTGGTTCTCTTGGAAGAATCATTTCCAGTCTTGGTGGAGGCAGCTGTGCTTAATGTCATCGAACTGATTCGGAGAGAAAGACTCTCTGTTAGCTCAGTAGCAGCTGTTTTTCCAGATGTGTCCACCTTCGACTGTGAGGGATACTTGGCACTTTTGGATATTTGTTTCTCTTTTGTCTCATTGTTGTTCATCTTCAACTCTCTTTCGGCGATAGCCTTGGCTTTACTGGATGGACTCTTTTCGGTGAAGAAATAATTTCGGTCATCGACCTTCTGGGTGGTTCCTTCTGTTGAAATGAAGGGTGGTAATAACTTGGATACAGCGCCATCAGCAGAATGGTTGCCAGTTCTGGCGATGGCATCACCGTTGGGATCATCCTGTAAATCGAATTTGATCTGTGTGGCTTGAAGAGAGCTTCGCCTAGAATTGTCACTACCGCTTCTTTGTAGTTTGTCAGGGCACTCAATCAATGGCTCCTCAAGTTTCAACTTGGCAGCATTGGTGTCGTTGCACTCAAGGCATGTGCCTTTATGGACAAGTCCTTCAACGGTCTAATGAAGAATTTAAAGCAATCAGATGAAATCTTATTTGGAGAAAAAGTGTTTTACACATTCGCATAAGCAATAATATCTTAGCACTTACCTCAGGCAATAATGATCCAATGCTATGAGTTCGGACTCCACATGTGGGGCAGAATTTCCCTTTCTTTGTTTTCTTGGTCTCTTGATTCAAAGTTTTGAAGTCAGATTCCTGGCAGGAACCGCTAAAGTCAGTGCTAAACAACGCCCCTTCCTTTGCCTTCGATTGGTCAGAGTAGNGGTAGCGGGATGGGGAAGGGAAGGCTGAAACTTTAAATAATTGTTGGCCTTTGCGCCAGCCAACTCTATCGCTTCTCCAGGAGGATTGGATCGGCTGGTGTTGGTACCATCTAACACCTGTTCATCTTCAATCTCACTGAGTGCCTCTATTTTTGCGAGCAACTGATTTGTATGGTGGTACGAATAATCTTCCTTGGGACTATCAATGGTTGGTAGCTTGACTTTGCTTGCCTCAATTCCTTTGTGATTGGAACGGCCATTTGTATCAACATTCTTGGTATCCTCAACACATGGCCTTTTGCTGGTATCAGACAATTTGTTGCCTTCAAGATGATTCACATGCTCCATCTTTCCTCCTAGGTGATCGGGTTTGGTGTTGTTTGAACAGTTGAAGTTATCATTGCACTCGTCAACGTTTATAGTATTGACACCATCTGCCCCAATCTTTGCCCCCTGATCACCAGAGTTGATAGTTGATTTTTTTTCAACTAGATCACCAGCGTGGCTGTTTGACTTTCCAGTATTGCAATCATTGCTCGATGTAGTTTTGGAGCTAGTTTGGCCCATCTTCGCTCCTGCATGATCAGATTGGGAGCTTGTGGAGTCACTACTGTAGAACGAGCTGCTGCTTGTGAAATCACTGCTGTAATATGAATATGAACTTCCACTTGTCCAATCACTGCTGTGATACGAACCGCTAAAATCACTGCTGTGATACGAGTAGCTGTATGAATCATCACTATCGCACCAACCTCTGTCTTTCATCATTTTGATTGCAGCTGAGACACTCTTGTCTTCCATGCTATTGGATAGATCGGAAGAGCGTCNACTCTTGTCTTCCATGCTATTGGATGTATCTGTCTTATGAACAGTGTGGCAGCTAGAACAATCACTGTTGAAATCATGAAACTCATCCATGCTACAATCATCATCATCAGATGCAGCCTGTTTTAACAGAAGGTCGGATCCGGATGATATTGATGAATGCCCTGTTGAATCAACATCCCACCGCTCTTGTAATGTGTGGACATCTTCCCAGCTGCTCTTCAAGCTCGCACGCTCTCCTTCTGTTGTACCAATGTTCGGCATTGATGCATAATGAGAACGTCTATCCAAAGCTTTCTTGATTTCCATCATACTTGCATTCTCCTCCCTCCCTCCTGGCTTTGTTTTGTGCCTCAATTGAAAATGTTCCTCAGCTGTGATGGCATTGGTGCTATCAAGATCCATGTCAAGAGAATGTCCTGAGTGATCTAGTTTTGAGGAAACCCAATCAGCTTTGGTGCTGGTGCCAGTCACAGATTTCTTCAAAGATGTTAGCACAGCATCATCTTTGCTACCTCCAGCCTCTATTGAACATCCCTGATGCTCATCAACATGCAATCCCTGGGTATTGGGCACCCTACGATCCATTGGCGCCATCGGTGCCCTGAGATGTCCCTTCTCTGTGCCTCGCCTGAAGCTCTTTCTATTGACACTGTCTCTCCCTCCTGACTCTGCTTTGAGTCTTAGACTTTCCTTAAAGGGGGGGATACTCAACTTCATAGAGTTTTCCTTTCTTAGATCAACAGGTGGCATTGAAGCACTGAGGTGTCCCTTTTTTGACCTCCGTATCATCCTCTCCCCATGTACTTTCTCTTTCTCTCCTGAATGAGCTATGTGTCTACTGCTCAATTTTCTACTGCTCAATTCTCTTCTACCCAAGTGCCTACTGCTCAAATTCCTAACCATTCCATTTTTCGGATCAAGTGGAGGCATTGATCCTCGAAGGCTTGGCCTGTCGATAAAGTACCTGAATTTCTTTGTGTGGCCATCCTCTTTCCCTCCAGTCTCCACTTTGTGACTCAATTTCCCCCCAGCGACCATGACTTGGCTGCTCTTCAAGCTCGCAGGCTCTCCTTCTGATGTCTCCGTCATTGGCATACTAGAAGGGTGTCTGTCCAAAATTTTCTCGATTTCCTTCATACTTGCATTGTTCCTCAATTGAACATATTCCTGTTCCTGAGCAGCGACGGCATTGGTGCTATCAAGATCCATGTCCATAGAATTTCCTGGATGATCTAGCTGTGAGAGGTCATCAGCAAGGTTTCTGGTACCAGTCAGAGGTTTCTTCTTTGATGTCGAATCAGCAACAACTTTATTACCTCTCGACTCTATTGAACGTCCCTGACCCTCTTCAATGAGCAATCCCTGGGTATTGATCAAGTTCAGGGGCATATCCTTACAATCCATTGGTGGCATTGATGCCCTGAGATGCGCCTTTTCCATATTAAGCCTGAAGCTCTTCTCGAAGGCTGTTTCCCCAGTGCTAATTAAGTTCGTAAGACTATCATTCTTCGTTAGATCAGCGGGTGGCATTGATGCACTGAGATGTCCCTTCTCCCTTTTTCGCCTAAAGCTCTTCCTATTGGTATGATCTCTCCCTCCTGGCTCTACTCGGGGTCTTGGACGCTCTTTGGAGGTTGTTCCCCCAGTACTATCCAAGTTCCCAGGGTTTTCCTTTGTTAGATCAACAGGTGGCATTGATGCACCGAGGTGCCCCTTCTTTGATTTCCTTCTTATTCTACCCCCATGCTCTTTCTCTCCTGAATGAGCTATGTGCCTACTGCTCAATTCTCTTCTGCCCAAGTGTCTCCTGCTCAATTTTCTACTGCTCAACTTCCTAACCATTCCATTCTTTTCCGGATCAAGTGGAGGCATTGATGCTCGAAGGCTTGGCCTGTCTGTTTTGGGTCTGATTCTCTTTGTGTGGCGATCCTCTTCCCCCCCTGCCTCCACTTTGTGACTCAAATTTTCCTCCAATGGTTCTCCTTCTGTTCTATCAGTAATCAGTCTTGATGTACTACGAGAACGTCTATACATCTTTTTCTCGGTTCTCTTTGTCTGGCCATCCTCTTTCCCCCCTGTCTCCGCTTTGCGACCCAAAATTTCCCCAGCAACCATGACTCGGCTGCTCATCAAGCTAGCAGGTTCTTCTTTTGCTCTAACAATATTCAGCCTTGATGTACTATGAGATCGTCTGTACATCTTTTTCTTAATTTCCTTCATGCTTGCATTATCCTTCCCCCCCTCTCTTGGATTTGATTCGTGCCTCATAGGAATATTATAATGTTCCACTGATTTATCAGGAGCTTCAGCTTCATGAATTGGAATTGGATAAATTTTTGGCGTTGATTTTGCGTGGTCCTGTTTGTCTAACCTTGTCACTCTTTTCAGACGTATGCCAGTAATGTATTTGCTAGCAGACCTCAGGGATATTTTCGACTCGTTCGATTGGGAGGAAGCTCTAGACTTTATGGAAGCTTGGTCACATACGGATGACGGGGACGAAGAATTGATGCTACGGGGTAAAGATCTCCCTCTCCTGCTTCTCTCTAGAGATTCGTCTCTGCTTCTCTCCATGTCATCGGGGAGAGATGAGTGGGTGAGCGGAATGCCTAGATTCAGCTTGGCTGCATCGAGAGTGCTGCACTTGAGGCATATGCCCTTGTAGACAACTCCTTCAATGGTCTGATATTACACACGAGATATGCCCGTTAGCGTCAATACATAAAAATTAGTGACAAATATATTTGCGCAGAGGTGTAATTAATTACCTCAGGTATCAGTGACTTCCAAATCCCAGGTTTGTGAGTCCTGGTCTGTCCACAAGTTAGACAAATCCCAATTTTCTTCCTCTTCTCTCTCAGCTCATCCATTGACATGACTCGCAATCCCCCGTCTAATTGAGCTCCCCCTACATCATCACCTTGATGGTGCAGTTGGCTTGATGCACTCATGCTCATGATACCATACCACGGATCTCCACGGATGATACAATTCGCCCACCCGCTGTACCGCTTCAGTCTTCAGGCCGACGTTCCACCACGATACACCGTGCACGATGATTGCAACAAGAAAATAATGTCGCGGACACAGCCAGGGATTGTGTTCTTTACTTCACCCACTCTCTCTCGAATATCTCATCTTCTGGTCTACCTGGATATCTAGATACTGCCACCTCCTACCTCCGTCCCTCCCACAATCCACAATCTCCAGAGGAAAAGGTTTTATCGTGTTCGTCTCCTCTTCTTCCACAGTTGTTGTTTGCTACAGCTATTGTATGTAGCTGTAGCCTGTAGCTTGCTGTGTATTGTGCTCTTCTGACCCCAAAATTCTACTCCTAGTAGCTTGGAGTGGGAGCAGATTTTTTAGAGTGGGATCATTCGCTGTGCTATTGCTATCTAGCTAGCCTCATGGGTGTTGTGCTGCCGCTACGTATACTCAACTGCAAGATCCTGGATTGATACGTACTGTACGGTATGTATGTACGTAGATTTTT
>JALLAS010000779.1:0-11437 GCA_036939415.1 Detonula confervacea
AGCTCGCCGAGAATTTCAGCACTGGTCACATCTTGAACTGCAAAAAGTCTAGCTTTCAACTCAGCAAGGATTATCCTTGATGCCACCTCAGAGGTGCTTGCTATGGTGATTATTACTTGGCGCTTAAGATCCTTGAGCCTTGGGCTCAAACATTCCGATTCCTTCAGTAGAAGTATAATGAGATTTCTAGTCACAGTATGCTCAGATTGTGAAATGTTTGCAGTGTAGACTGCATGCAAAAGTGATAATACCTGATATGTAACCTGAGGCATGCAGGTAGAGCAAGTCGATGACATGGATGCGAAGGGCTTGGTAGTAAATGGAGATGATGGGCTGAAACCAGCCAGGCAATCTTTATTGAGGCGGTTCCAGGCATCGATTCTTCGATTTAGCTCATAACACTCCCTCTCAGCCTCTCGCATTTGGATGTAAAGACGGTGCCGCTCTTCAGAAGGGGAAACCTTGGATTTTTCATCTTTACGGGAGGTAGCCGTGTCAGACTTTCCTCCACCGCCACTTCCTGCTGCACCTGATGATCCAGCTCTTGAGCTCCTTCCCTCATCACGAGCACGGGCATGGATGTTTGCAACTATACGGCTCAGGGGATCACCACTTGATGAGGTTGCCCCGCTTGCACTCAAGGCACTAAGAAGGTCAGCGTCATCTAAAGAGTCAAATCCAGAGGGGCCAGAACTCCCAGCACTGAGCAATGCTTGCCTCAAGAAATCTCCTCTGCTTCCAAAACTGTCACCCCCTTCTGCGCGAAGGCTTCTAGCTAAACTGAGCAAACTATAATGCAGTACATTAAGCAAAAGAATGAGAGGGGTTTTCAGAGACAAAGAATCAACAAAATGGCATGTTGTCGCTAACCTTCTTGCTCTACTGGATGAGGAAGTCGCCCTTTCACTAAGACTCGATGAGGAGCCTTTCGTACGCGAAGGTTTCTTTGTTGAGTCATCGTCTTCGTCAAAGCCTTCAGATTTTGGCATGCCTCCAAGGAGAGCCCGCTTCAAATGGGGTCCATACAACACCATTTCATCAAGATTCTCTATTTGGTCACCCCGAAGTTTCCTCTGTTGCTGCATGGCAGCCATCACTTTTTTTTTCAGACTATTCCTGAGGTCCCCTAGACGTTTGTTTGCAATCCGAAGCATTGCCATGCTTCTCTGGAATCTGCAAACGACAAATGCCAAAGCAGAATTAGGTGGAAGATGCTCCGACGATCACGAAGTATGGGACACAGAGGGGCAACTCACCCATCTTCATCCAAGATTGCTATTGCGTACAAACCAATCCCTGCGGTCAACTCATAACTAAACCCTCCAGAAGTGCAGTAACCACATTCAACACAAAGAAATGCATCCAAGCGATCATAGTTGATATGTCTACACTTCCTGCACTGAAAAGCAACCTCTCCACAATTGCCACATACGCCTGAAGAGGAAAGCAAAGTAGTGAGAAATCAAATATATGTCAAAGCTTGACTGCCTCAACATAACATCAAGCACCTTACCATGAGCGTTGTTAACCTGTCTTGTGCAGCGTGGGCAGTACAAAATGAACGATCCGTCTGCCGCTCGTTTACTACTCGCTTTTTCATAGAACTCTTCGTAGGTGAACTTCAAGTTTGCTGCAATCACTGGGATTCTTAGCTTGCAAGTTGCTTCAGATGCACCTCTTGCCAAACTGAGTGTGCCACACCTTTGCCACATATGAGTATATTTGGCAGATTTCAATACGCTTGCATCACTGACCTGCCTTGGACTAAAATATACACCAATTGATTTCACCAAACGCCCCCGTGGATCACTAACAGTGGCATGAACTTGAGACAAGGCCACGCGGAACTTCAGCTGATGGTATGTGGAGAACTCTGAGCTAACACTTGCAGCAGAAGATGACTCAAGACGACCTCTTTGAAACGGTCTCACTTGTTCTGGCAAAAAGTTTGACTTATTTGCATCACTTTCTTTTGAGGAATTACTCTGGCCAGAATGGTCATATTTCTTGTTGCTAGATTTCAATGCTTTCTTTGCAGAGACTTGTTTTTGGCAGTGAAAACAGTTGGAGAGGTCGCAGCCAAAGCCCCCTAAGTCAGCATCGACTCGGCCAAAAAGTTGTTGATTCTGCCCATGGTAATCATTCAGATTAGTCATCTGACTTGTAAATGATGTTGTAATGCACGTAGAAGAATTCGTCAAATCTAGCTCAGATCCAAAACATTCAACCAGCTTTCTGAGCAGATCAGAGAAAGAACTTGAGGCATTTCCCAGTGCCCCCGCTTCTTGGAAGGGGCCGTTGATCAAGCATGCAAATAAGCGATTTTTGTCAGCAGAAGGTAATTGCAAGGCTAGTTTGCGTGCCACGTTGCTTGAAACTAATCGCAGGTCTTTCAACCTTCCTTTCAAAACAAATTGTTTGATGAATGCAAGGAGATCGTCGACAGTAAAGTATTTGAGGAGGGAATGCTCCGGATCAGATGGGCCACTGCCTGACGTCTGATACTTTGCAACAAGGAAATCATCCTCATTTTCTCCACAGGGTATGGCAGGTTCCCCTGACATTTTGACCGTGCTTACATCAGGCTCTTCAAGCGCTATGTCTGTTAAAGAGAGAGCTTTCACTTGGTTCGATCCTCGCAAGCAAGAACTAAGCCATATCAAAGAGACGATAGGCGGCCGACGATAGATTTGTTCCAGCATTTCCAGCACAGCACATTGGTTATCTGATGAGGTCCCTTTCCTGGTAGAAAAAGCCATCTCTGGTAGACCACAAAAGTTTCTCCAGTTATTCGAGAGGGTTTTGGTAGCAACTCCAACGCCCCTCCCTGCTGCAGAAAGCAGTTCATCAAGCACTGTGGCTATGCTTTCCTCTGTTGATAAAGGATACCAGTCTTCTGAAATGAGGTCCTCAACTCCAAGTAAACCAGATGCTGGGAGAGACTCAAACATTAATTCTTCCTCTCTCCAATCTGGTCCACACTGTCTTGCCTGTTCTCGGACAACAAGTGCTGAATCAAGGATATCTTGTGACCGCTGAAGGAGCTTGCGAAACTTGAATGCAGAGAGCAGTAATGGATTTAGCCTAAATATTGGAATTGATGATTGACAATTTGAATTAAAATGAGCTCAAAACAATTTACCTGGAAGCCAAATACATAGTGATCTCGAACTCGGTGGTATCGTTCATAGGATCCACAAAGCCGCTGCAGCATTGATTTAGCTAAATTCCGCAACACATGGGATGTGCTTGTGCTGATTATTTCGCAAAGTACTGAAAACCAATCTGAGCTCCAGCCTTCGCCAGTTGATTTTCTTCTGGGAGCTAAAAGAGAGAAAAGGTCTAATGAAGAGCATAAAAATGAATCGTTTGTGCCATCTGCAACAATGGACGAAGATAACAATTCATCATCATCAAGCCGAGATGGCATTGGTTTTGTTTTCCCAAATTTCTCCAACGTTCCATGCACACCATCATCAACATCTTGCATTCTTTCAAATTCATTTCTGAGCGATGGGAAGTTTGCAGTGCTTCTCATATTGACATGGGTGGCCTTCGGTACAGCAGAAACTGCTTGATTTTTCTCAAACTGGATGCTAATAAGGCCACAAAACTGCTCTTGTAGCTCATTTTCGCTGAAAATCTTCTGTAGCTCCATCTGCACAGGGAAGAAGACATCATGTGTGTCATGTCGACCAACAAATTGATTTTCGTCTTGGGATTTTTCGACAGAATCAGGTGCAGCAGGAATGTCTGACGACCATTTAAAGTAGTTGCATCGATGCTTCCTCTCTAGCCCGCAGACATAGAATCGCCTATCTTTGTGGACACCATGTGAACAGCGTCTGCGGACTGCAGGCACGCCATGGACCTCACAAATAAACCTAGAACAGCCAGAAATGTAAAATGAAAAAAAACATTCCGATGGTTAAAGATGGCAAACATCAATCAAAATCTTACCTTGGGTCTGTTTTGTCTTTATTATGATGTGAATGTGCACCGTCCTTTTCATCCTCTGAGCCTGCAACCAAATGAGGGTCACGATTAATTTCTCGTTTCTGTAGGATCAAGCTGGCAAGAGTGCGCACGCTGACTACCAGCTTACTACAGTGCAGTGAAAAACTGGAGTCGTTCGACCGACAGATTTTGACAAGACTAGGAATATTTTTGGTAAAAGCAAGCCCCATTTCCTTTCCCCTAGCAGACTTGAGCTCATCAGTGCAAGAGTCAAGCACAACATCAATCACAAGTTGCAGGACATGACTTGAAGGTGAACAGGATTCTTCTTCCTTGGCTATATCAAAAGATCCCGTTATCAAACCAAGAAGCTGCGTGAAAATTTGTGACCTAAAACCTTCTGTTTTCACCACCTCAATGCTGTCTCCACGTGAGATGCCGGTAGTTTCGTGTTGGCTTTCTTTGTTCGGCTTCTTCACAGCAGCTTCTTTGGTCGAGCCTGTCCTGTTGTTGAGGAGCCCTGCTTTTTTTGCATTTTCTGCTTGTTCTAAGCTTGATGCTGCGATGGGTTTTGATGTCATTTGCCATATCTTGCTGCAAGTCATGTCCTCGTTCTCAACACAAAGTGTGCGGCCATTTATTATCACAGGGTCATTTTGGTCATGTGTCCTAGCGTATGCAATGCCCAAGTCATAGCACTGTGTGCAAAGATCAATGTCATCATCACCCCCCATTGTGTATCTCCTCTCCCTGATAGGAAACACCAAGCAAGCATCACATTGATAGGTAACGAATGCCAGCTCTTTCTCAGGACTACTAGTGGTGTTGCTACTTGTCCTGTTACCTTCATTGCCGATAGCTGTGGATATTGCCAGGCAGCATGCCTTCACAATTTCCATCGAATCCACGACAAGATATTCAGCCAATGTATTGAATTGGGCAAAATCACTGGAATCAGAGCATGCAATTTCCAACAAAATCAGCTCGGAAACAAGCCTAGCAGGTTGAATTAGCTTGAGGTTTGCTCCATGCAGAGCCTTCAAGTATTGACAGAAATCAAGAATTTTCTTCGCTTCAAGGGCCATTGACATTTGACAAGCTTTCTCCGCAATCATTTCAGTGATGATCTTCCTGTAATTTCCACCACGGGTACGCACGATGGAGATGGTTGAGGTGAGGATATGCCGCAACATATCAATAGCACAATTGATTGTTGCTTCTTGCTTTTGAGAGACAATATCCACATCTGCAAACATGGTTCGGAGATACTTTCCAAGGTCTTGTATAGCAGACAGGAGCCCCCGAAGTGTGGCGTTATCAATCAAATGTGTTCGCTTCGCCCCATCCCCCTCAGCTTCGATCAAAAAAACTGTCGTCTGATCTCTCAAAACCCTTTTTCCCGCAGGATTCAAGGCAGTTTGTTGGATGATTCGGCTTACAGTGTCTTTGGTTCCGGCACTTAAGGATCCCATTCCATCATGACCCATAACTTTGGTGAGAAATGTCAAAGATTTCATACAAGAAACCAATATCTCAGATGAAGGCTGGTCTTCAACAGTGGAGGACAGAGGCAGCTTCAACAAACCTTCTTCCCTGATTCTTCCCTTGCCTAGGTCAAACTGCAGAAATGAAAGATCTGTTCTGGCTCGAGCGTAAACCTCAACTGAGTCAATAATTGGAGTACTTGATGAGTCGTGGCAAGGTGAGATCCATATTGTAACAAAGCCATTTCTCATCGCTAGAAGAGTCTCCTCATCTGTGAGAGGAAAGTCATACCATCGCTTCTCGTTTTTCTTCAATTTAATCGAATGCCCTGATCCCATTATAGCAATTTCACGAGGTATCAGGTCTGGCATTGAACCCACCAGGACCCTAACTGCAACAATAGCAAGTGCATTGTCCTCTACTTGAGATTTTTTCTCCACAGCACTCTTTGAGGAGATGTCAATTGTGTGCAAACCAGCAGTGAGGGTGCATCCTTCACGAGAAGGACTTATGACGTACTCGGTGTTATTAAGAGATAACTTCTTCTTGATTGCCTTTGCATCCTTCCCCACAAAGTCCCCCCCGAAAATGAGTCCGTCAAGCTCGCTCACATTTATCCTCTTCTCAAAAAAGCCAATTGGTGGTGAACTGAAACTACTGGAATTTGCCATTTGATGGGTACTGATATTTTCTCTTGATGCATTATGATCAAGTTCTTCACCAAACCAGAGCAAAGATCCACTTGATGAGAGCAAAGTCAGATATGCTCTTTCATAAACCTCTGTCTCCTCGCTGATACAACCATCGGCTGCATTTACAGCATACGGCATGGAGAATGTACATGATCCAACGAAGTTATAACTCGATATGAAGCCAAGCCCTGCGCTGCAATTTGTTGGCCATGACAATTCTTTCACTGACACTGAACTCTCGTTGAATTCAAGAACAAGAGCTCTTGGCTGGGTTGAGCGTGTTGAGCGCCCAACACATGAAACCCTGTAGAAAGTTTCCTTGCCTCTCCTGACAATTCCCAGCTCTTGGAATTGCGCGTAAGGACCGGCCACACCATAGTGCCCACCAATATCATCGGCAGATATCATATTGGGTAAAAGCTCTGATTGGGTAATTGATTTGGTATGCCAGTCCTATGAGGTCAGTTTTCTCAGCATCAAGAATAAGTCCAGTACAGGAAAAGCTCAATATTCACTCACCGAAACTACCACATATGGCTCCATCATCATCTAAAAGCATGGCAATGCAGCAAGAGGAAACACATTGGTACAAGAGAAGATTGCTCTGTCTTAGGTAAGAAAGGTAAACGCCTTCACCAAATGTTGTTGCGGTAGATCCTATGGGAACTGGGTCGCCCCCACAATACCTTCTGATACCAGATGATGGAAATGATATCCCGGCTCCGATTTCAATGTAGCTTTCACCATGGTCCTCGAGGTTGCCCTCTTCGTCGATTGTCAAATTGATGAAGTATAGACGGCCAGTGTCCAGAAGCAGGGCCAACTTTGTTTCAATAGCGGCGCCATCATCCACCGTAAGCGAGCCAATCAGTGTGGCCGAACGGATGAGTACATCCTCATATGCAAGGGCATAGTGTGTCGTGGCATTACAGGAATTGTTTTCCGTCCTCTTCAAATCAAAAACGTGAACAACAGTGCCACATACAGCTACTATCTGAAGCTCCGATTGTGGCATCCAATCGCACTTGACCAAATATTCACTTTCACACTCAGAGCTATCAAGGTTCAACTTCAGCTCGATCACTCGTTCAAAGCAATCAAAGTCTCTAGATATGATGGCAACACAAGCTTTGGATACACCCCAAACTAGCAGATGACGGTTGTTCTCTGCGCATAGCGCCATACCACTGATTGGGAATTTCACACTATCTATCCCAAGAATGCTCAATTGAGATCGTGACAGGTGCGTCGCGGGGGAATTCTCCATGTAGCGTGCATTCACCGATGGGATGGCATTGCAAAATAAAACTGAACTGGACTCTGCTATGAATAGCCGCCCTCGATTGTCTGCGGCTATAGCTTGCACAGTCAAGTCATTTCTCGCTTTCCTGATATGACCAGCGGAGGAGCTGGATATCATTCGCGACTGCAAGGAGCTTGCCTTCGCAGCGCGAATTGGCAACATGGAAGATTGGTACAAACTTTTCAATACAAGCGGTTTCCCTGATCTCAATTGAAGATTGGGACTTCCGCCGGTTATTGGTTGGGGAGAGGTTCCACTAAAAACGGCCGAGAAGTCTATTGCATCAGGGCTTGGCTTGGTATTTTGATAGCATCGGTTAAAGAGGTCCAGAATCGACTGCGACCATTCCGCCTTCTTTGACGCTTCAACCAACTTTTCTAACGATTCCTTGCATTCGGCAGAAAAGTTTTTGGCAATTAAATCTGTGAAAATATCAGGACCGCGATGCTGGGAGTCTACTTTCGTAACTTTCGACTCAGCCGTCATCTTCTTCAATTCATTGGTTTCATACAATCCACGGATGGTGTCCTCAGATACAGGAGTAAGGCACTTGCACGGCGTCCTGTTCTGTTCTATGGCAGTCGCCACCTCAGCGCCACAATCGCAGAAGAAACTAGATTTTCGAGAGTAGCCAATGTCGTGGCCCTTGTGGCACACTCGGGCACACAATGAACAGCAACCCTACAAGAGGGAAGGATCGAAAAAAAACATACAACCAACATGAGTTCTGGTTCAAATTTCAAGTCATGATGACAAGCATTGATGCAACAACAGCTTACCTTGTCCCAGAGCAAACCGCACGTGTAGCAGTTGTACCAATGCTGCTCCGTGAATCCCTCGCCGGTTTCAACAAACGAACACGTCCTCGATACTTCTTCGCCGTTTCTCAGTCAGACATATGCATCCCCGCTGGCAACTTGGTTCTTCAATGATGGTTCTATTACTCTCTTCGTCGTTGGGGCGATAGTTGCCGTCGTTTCCACATCACTGGCGGTGGCATGGTTCACCAACCGCCGGTCCAACGAAGCCACAGTGTCCACGACCCCCTGCTGCGCAACAACATCGGCACCGCCGCACCCAACCTTCTCCTTCCCATCCGGGTTCAGCTGCTTGATCGCCGCATTGCCCGCGTCGTCGAGCTCCCCGAATCGGGACACGTAAAGGCACAGCAGCTTGATCGCGTGGCGCTGCACCGCGGGACAACCGGCCCACTCGCCGAGGCAGCCCAGCAGCTTGTGCATACCCTGCGTGTCCGGGCGGTCAGAGACGATCGCCAAGTAGCTTAGGATCCTGGCGGTTTTGCGCTGAGCAATTGCTTCGCTTCCTTGACGGGGAGGTCGTCGTCGCCGTTGTCGGTTTCACCGGCTTTCTTCATGGCCGCATCCTCTGAAGGCATGTCGCAAACGACATTCTCCACGAGACGTGTCAAGTGGTCCGTGGAAAGCTCGTCCAACGACGCCGCGCACGCCTGAGTTGACGCGGCTTTGCATGACCCGGCGCGTCTCGGCATCGACTGCGTCGAACTCGGAGACAGAACCAGCGGCAGCATTCATCATCATCGGTGAAGTATTGTAATTGCTAGCTGCAAATATTTCAACAATCTACGATACTCTATTGTAGGTACCTACTTCCGATTGTTTTTTATCGCGATTCCTTCTCACGTAGAGCTACGTTAGGAACAGTACCATTTATGAGTATACCGTATATACCTTTTCCTAAATTAACGTGCCGTACCCCGAGTTTTATCTAGTGTCATCTAGGAGCAACCCGTAAAAATACATCCGCATAATTCAGGTTTTAGGTCATACAAAGTATACCCACGAACGGCCCATGAATTAGCCCTCATATGGGATTCCACGCCAATAAAATACCCAATTTTGATATATGTAACTACATCATTTCTACTTAGCTATACTTCCAGAAGGATAGCTCTAGAGGTTCTCATCATCTCTCAGCTTCATGGATTGTATTCAGTAAGGTCACATAAACCAGCCTAGGAGTATGTTTATGGTCCCTTCGCATCCCAAGATGATAAGTAGAAAGCTGGTAAAACTACTAACTGAATTATGTGCGTATCGTGCCCATTTGAATCACAGATATAGACCCAGTGGTTAAGGTTCGCATCAGTGGTCGTTTTGGTCGGTTGGTTCGCACCCAAAGACAGATCCTGAACTGAACAAACCGACAGGGCAGGTACAGGTAGGTAAGCAGCCACACGGTCCTCAGTTGAGACGCTCCTTGTTGTAATGTATCTAGGGCGGGATACACGTCGTATTTTCCCCGGAAGGGGGTGAAAAATAGTTGAAATTTCTATCAGGGAACCATCGATCCTGGAGGATCCTGGTATATATGTACCCACATTAATTGTATCATGATTGTATCTACCTACCGCTGCGCTAGCGGTTTGAGTCTGTGTTGCAAGCTACCTCGCTCCTTACGTACGTTACCTCCAGGCAGGGTGCGTGCTCTAGAGAGAGATGCAGTACCTAGACAACAACATCATCTCGACAGATAGATAGAGCTTGGTAGAGAAAATCTCCTTTCTGAGAAGGCTGACAAGAAATGTCTATCCACAATCATAATATTATTATTATCTACATCTCCCTCCATCCTTCGCATAGACTGACCAAGTTTCGACCCACAAAAAAGATCTCCATCTCACCAAAATCTCAGGCCTTCTTTATTTCCTATCCGTTTGCCACTACGTACTTGTGACTTGTAAATTAGTAGGGGTAGGTACTTCTCTATGTGAACACGAAGAACAGCCAGCACGATCACGTACCTACGATACGAGAAACACTGGCTATTCTGGCTAGCTGGCAAGATTTACACAACATCTCCTTCGTACAACAACGGCATGTAGGTACAACCAAGGTACAACAAAGAAGGTAGGAGTACAAGCAACCGACTCATTTTACAGGTACTCCTACTCAGGTGTGCAGGTGTGCAGAGTTGATATGCAAGGTTCGCTCCCTGGCTGCCTCTGTTCCCATTTCGCGCCGGATTCTCAGACCTAACCGTTTGCACGCTAAATATGACATCACAATGCGAACACCTTGTTGTCAATACACTGCAGCAAGATCCTGTCTGAAGTCCTACGTACAATACGTACGTATGTAGGAATAATATTTTTCGAAAAGAGCTCGTNACCCCCGCTGGCACCTTGGTTCTTCAATGATGGTTCTATTGCTCTCTTCGCCGTCGGGGCAATGGTCGCCGTCACTTCCACATCACTGACGGTGGCATGGTTCACCAACCAGTCCAACGAAGCCACAAACTCGTAGAAATCCTTGGCAGTGTCCACGACCCCCTGCTGCGCAACAACATCGGCACCACCACACCCAACCTTCTCCTTCCCGTCCGGCCTCAACTGCTCGATCACCGCATTGCCCACGTCGTTCAGCTCCCCGAACCGGAACGCGTAAAGGCACAGCAGCTCGATCGCGTGGCGCTGCACCGCGGGACAACCGGCCCACTCGTCGAGGCAGCCCAGCAGCTTGTGCATGATGAAGGATGATCCGACACCCTGCGCGTCCGGGCGGTCGGAGACGATCGCCGCGTAGCTGAGGATCCTGGCGGTTTTGAGGCTCAGCAATTGCTTCGCTTCCCCGTCGGGGAGGTCGTCGTCGTCGTTTTCGCCAGCTTCCGTCATGGCCGCATCCTCCGAAGGCACGTCGTAAACGACATTCTCCACGAGACGTGCCAAGTCGTCCGTGGACAACTTGTCCATCGACGCCACGATGGCCACCCGCACGATCTCATCCCCATCCTCCTCCGTTGTCCTCTTCCTCAAAATATCAAACTCGGCTGCCAGCAGATCGCTCAGCACGTCCGCCACAAAGACGCGCGCTCGCGTCCGCAGCCGCAGCACCTTGTTGTTGTCGTCGCGTCCTCCCCCTCCCTTGCACAATAGGGTCAATAGCAATTGGGTGACGTCGTTCTTCATCCATTCCCAGCCGCCCACGACAACACCCATGTTGTCTTCCTCCTCTTTGGTATC
>JALLAS010000780.1:0-11419 GCA_036939415.1 Detonula confervacea
AAGGTGCGGCGTGGGACGAACCGGGGTTCGAACTCACGGCCCTGGCCTTATGAAGTGGACGCTCTACCTCTCAGCCACATGAGAGTTTCGTACAGTGGCTATCACGCAGATGCCATCTGTGATGCTATGAACCACAGAATGCTGAATGTTAGGGTACGACAAGCATACAAAAACCCAATAGTAATACACTAACATGATCCTATCACTTGACTATTTGTACCAAAACTCTTAGAACACATCCAGAGCACCATTACCCTTGATGTATATGCTCTGCAGCATCAAAATAATACCGGTGTTTTTGGAGCAATGCAAAAAACCTCAAATGACGCCATTTTGACGCACAAAACGAGTCACTAAAAATGCAACACAGTGATACTAGCATTTGATTTTTTTCTTCCAAACTTTTACAACACACTCAGAGCACCATTGGCCATCATTGGTATGCTTTGGATCAAGTAAAACGGACCACAAGGGGCCAAGTAATGTACAAAACAGCAAATGACGCCCTACTGACGCCCCGGGTAAGGTAAGTGTTAAACAGGAGAAAAGTTCTGTCAACCTCTTGCCTTGTAAATATATGTGTGGACAAGCACGGCTGAAGACCCTCAAAGATCTATCCCTTCTGGCAGGAGATATTGCGCTCAAAGATGGCACCCTTGCACCCTCCCATATTACCATTCCGTAACCTGATGGATCGTCGGCCCCAATCCAGACACATGTTGTGTCCAACCCCTCCAAGATTTTGGGTATTTACTTTGCACCAATTGGAGATGGATCCAATCATTTGGAGGCATCCATACACGTCCTCTCCACAAACATAACTGCTGGATAAGTTTTTCCAACCAATTGTATCCTGGCATCACGTGGGGTCTAGTCTGGGTCTAGGTCACCATCACCCCCTCCAAGTTGGAAGACTTATGCAACAGCTCTACTACCAACCCCTCCCTATCCTTGGTGTCAATAGGAATATTACCAAGGAGTGGCGGATGCTCCCTGATATGTTTCTTGGCATTGGCCTGCCCAACTTTGTGGTAAATTACCTGTGCCAAAAAAGTTGTCTTTCTTCAATGTCACTAGGGCTCTGAAGATACCACCTGCAACCTTATGCTGTTTGTATTTCAAGCAATACTGGTCATGATGGGAGTTTATGGAAATATCTTAACTTCTTCCTTTGCTTGTTTTGGTTCTCTCGTTATAAATAACAATTAGTTCAAAATTGTTGGCAGCTTGGGAACTATCTTGATATTACCAACTCCCTACATGGCAAGTTGTATATTGCTCCAGTGAAAAAATGGGGTCAATCTTTGATGGAGTCCTTCACCCTTCACATGCCTCGGCTTGGATGAAAAACGGTTAGATTGATTGAATACTGGTTGGAAACTCAAATAGGTTATTTATTTGTCTGATATCCTCTGCTGCGATGGAGCAACTTTGGATAGTGATATTTTGCTTCATGAGGAAGATTTTTCCTCCAGGCACTAGTTTCCAACTGAACATCCTGTCTCCGCTAATTTTAAGTTGTAGGAATATAGCATTCTGTCCATCACATCTGTATCATATACTCTACATAATCCCCTGGGAGTTTACATGCGTTCTCCTCATTTGTCCATTGACGGATGTACAGCAGGAGACGAGTCTAATATCCTGTATTGACAACAGGACGAAAATCACAAAGAGATATATGATCTTTTTGTCAGAGATGACACTCAGCACAAATATTGTGTTGAATGTTGCTACTCCTATCAATCTTTGATGGAAGTCTCAGTAACGGGTGACTATTATGCTACTATTTTATATTTGGGTGAAGATTTGGTAGCTTTTCGTTGAAAAGCCACTATCTCAAGACATGGCTGTATTGGGGTCTGTTATTGGGATCTTTGGTTATTGTACGCGATGGCTCATACATGCCTACTGCAATATCAGAGGTGTGTTTGATGGCCTTCTACATTTGCTCAGCAATACCAAACAAAATGCAAAGGGATCAGTGGTTGAATGCTCATCTGCTACAGACAATGATAGGGTGGATATATTAGGCGGCTTAGTAGTTTAACTGGGGCTGAGAGCGGCTTCAAGAATGGCCACATGGCCATAAAAATCAGTCCAGATTGATTGCAATAATGTGGGTATAGTCAAACATGACAATACTCCCAATCGTCTATTGAAACCAAAACAACCCCAGATGAAGGCTCTTTGCTCATTTGAGCAACTGATACTGATATGGAGCAATCCATTCCCTGCTGACTATTACTGGGTTGAGGGTCATTCTTTTGAGAAACAGGGTTGAAAAAGGGCACCCTTCGGCAGCACACGAATCATAAAGTGGAGCAGTTAGCAAATGACTACATCATTGCTGGGTATGCTGCTGGGGATTAAATTTCTAGCGACTTTCCTTATGAAAAATCTCTGTTTATGTAGGTAGCACGGCAGTTACTGAGTTACTGGCTCTCTTGTTATTGATAAAGCCTTTGCTTGGTCTGTTGGGATGGCAATTAGGCAAAGCCATGTACAATTTTACAAAGATTCATTGTTTGTGGATGACCAAACACATGCCAGAGTCCAGGGGGGTGAATTATCAGATGTCATTTTGGAATTCTGATCATAACCTAATGTATCCAAGCTATGGAAAATACATTGAGACATCATTGTGCATCACTTGCTGTAAAAACTCTGGCTGCTTAGAAAATCCTACACTGAATGACAGAGAAACTGGTAGATCCGCTCATGGTTGATATGATCCAAGAGTATCTTTTGGCGCAGGAATCTAAGAAAATGGGCGACTATATAAATGCCCCTGATGTTGACCTTGATACTATTGCTAAGGTGCAAGGTAGACTAAATGAAATAGTTTTGTTGAAGGGAGGATAAGTCAAGTTTCCCTCAAAGTGATGAGACCAGTGCTATTGGAGTCACATTTATTTCTCTCGCCCGGACAATGGGGCGAAACAGTCATTGAGAAACTGCTGGAGTTAACTCACAAACAATGGAAGTTCCGCAATTCTAAAGTTCGTTATCGTTGGTTGGATGGTCTTATAGAGATGAACACCTAGAAACGCCCGATGAGTCGAGCCCCCCCAAACTGATTTTTTGCTCCCCCGGCATTGTCCCTTGCTAGAACGTGATTTCGAAGCCCTCGGTGAGGGTTCATCTACAAATTGTCAGTACTGGGTTGTCTTGATGAAATCAACTGCCACTTTAACATGCCATGTGACTCTACTAGTTATACTTTCAATGTTCAGAGTGCTTCCATCAGCGCGGATGTATCCTGAGTGAGCAGTGAATTTATTAATCTGATCAAGTCCGATCGGTATTACATGCGCTAGCCACGTGCTCAGAGGTCTCTGGCACATGAAAGATACAATCAGACATGGCTGGCCAAGGCTCTTCAAAGGATTATTGTTGTCGTTCGTCAAACATTTGGCGGGAAATGGGCTTCTCATCCCCTATCTATGTTCTATGTACGTAGGTGCACCTCCGTCTGCACCTCCGTCACTTCCAAATCCAAAGGTGTGTTTTTATCAAAATTTCATAGGTAGATAGGTAAATCAACGACAGTCATGACTTTAGAATTTGACCAGCCATGTCTGTTGCGCGTCAGCCCCTTGTAATGTTGTGAACAAGTCCGACAGTGAATACCTACCTAGTTTCTCCACCCTGGGGTAACTAGTATCTGTGATATGATGGGATTAGAGGGGTGACAACTCATTATGGAGATACTGACTTTATAATAACTTTGGTGCCCAGGGGGGAGAAAATACCCATTCTATCCTGGACACTCGGGGGGGTAACAGGTCAAAAAGGGGGGACCAATTAACGGGACCTCCTAAGACTACGATACAGTTGTTACATATAGGAGTAGCACTCCTTCTAATCCGCCAGCCTCCGGCCAGCGCACAAAACGATACGCAGTGGCGGGATTGCTCAATGAGCATGCGGCGGCGAGTCAGAATGTTCTAGGAAGCACTAAAGTGGAGTGTGATTTAGGGTAATTTATATTACAATAGTACACACTTTTGAATGCCGTATAGTATTCTTGACTATATCGAACGCAAGATTTATGAATGGCAATGCACTCATTCATGCACTAATAGCATCGGGCGGTAAGAGGAGAGAAAAGGCAGCTTCGCCTTGACGATTGATACAGATTGATAGAGTACGATACAATCGAGACCTCGCCCGCGAGAACCGAAGAACCCCGAGATCTGAGAATTTTCTCTTTTGACCATAAATCAGCCGTCGGCATTGCTCATTCATTCAAACATACACATTGAAAGTCTTCCGACAAATTCTCTCTAGTGAACCATGCGTGCCCCAACATTGACCCCTAAAAGTACCGCCGCAGCAGCCTACGGCGCCATCCTCCCGACTTCGTACCGTGCGGCCCTGGACACGTTGACGAACACCGAGACTTCTTCTCATCCGCCACTTAATACTATCTCGGATTATGAGCTGTTGTCGATATCGAATGAGATGCTTGCAAACTTCCTTCAGAAGAAGCATGAATGGAAGGACGGCTGTGACTGGGCAGCTAAAGAAGCAGAATTGTACAAGTTGTCGGGATATCCTGCAGAGTGGAACGAGAGTTCGAGTCCGTTTACTATGTCTAGCATGGTGGTCGATTATCTCTCCACCTTTATTAAAGCATTAGAATACAAGCTGGGTGGTACGGAGCCAGAGCTATTGTCCAAGAAACGAGCGCAAGTTATGGATGATGGCAGCGATGCTGAAGTTTATGGCCCTGTGTCTTTGGGAAAAATGTTCCCCGGAAATACGTTTGAGATCTTCACGTCAGCTGCAGATGCAGAAAAGGAGATTGGCGAAACAGATGGTGCAGATGATACCGCGGGCAAGGTTTGCATCGTATTGGGAGCAGGCAACCAGAGTGGCCTTGCTCTTGTGGATACACTGAACAACACACTACGCCACAAACGCCCAGTACTTTTGAAGCACCATCCACTGCGTCCCTGGTTAGCTGAACCCTATGGCATCATTCTCGAGCCTCTTTCGAGAAGAGGATATTTTGCTCAAGTCCAAGATGAAAGCATCTCAGTGACCAAAGCTCTCTTGTTGGATCCAAGTGTTGGACATGTTCATGTCACCGGAGCTCTCAAGACTTCTCAGGCAATTCATGAGACCTTGCAAAATGCTCATCCAGGTTTCTCCAATGACAAGATCAAATCAATGATCACCTCCGAGTTAGGATGTGCTACTCCTGCCGTACTGGATGATGGAGTGTACACGGAGACGGAGATCCAGCACGCTTGCCAAATCATTGCCTTTACTAAGAAAGTCAACGGTGGATGCAACTGCCTATCAACTCAGGTTGTAGTATTGCCCAAACATTGGGCTCAGAAGGATATCTTCCGAACCAAGCTTTTGGAAGAGTTGAAGCGACAGCCAACAACTCCATGCTATTACCCAGGTTCCTTGCAGAGAAAGGCGCAGATAATCGATGAATGCAAGCTGGCTGGGTCTAAGTGCGACACAATGATTGCGCCTTCAGTTTCGGAAGATACGAAAGTAAGCGAGGCAGATCATGTCACAGTCGTTGAATGCGGCAAGCCGGGAGAGGATGGTTTTAATTCCAGGCCTTTGCTTGCGGAGGCGTTTGGGTCTTTGCTTGCAATTGTCGAGCTTGATTGCGAAGATGGAAGTACTGACGAGGATGAGTACTTGGCCAAGACTGCTGTGCCCTTCTTGAACAACAAGGATAACATCTTTGGGAGCCTATCATGTTCTGTCTTCACGCCAGCATCAAAGGGCAAGGCATACGAAGATCGCAAAGGGCTACAATCTGCTTTGGCGTCACTCAGGTACGGTGCCATATGTGTGAATCAATCTAATCTCTTTGGCTACTTGACAGCAACCAAGGGAGGTATTTGGGCTGGCCATCCAATGGAAACCCTCGGGCAGAGTGGCAATGGGCATATTGGAGATCTGTATGGAATCATTGGTAATAGCAAGCATGCGAAATCAGTGTTATACGGACCATCTTTGGAGAACAAGCCCATGTTTNTTCAGTTCCTTGCTTTTATTGCCACAGTCGGATAGCCATGGAATATGGTACAACAGCAAGGTATACAACATTACAACAAATAGTTTGGCAAACGAGATTCTCGGATTTGTATCATCTGGATCATTGCTCGTTTCAAAGATGCCTTCGTCGTTGAAAACGTCATCGAGCCACCGCTGACGGCGCGCACGCCTTCGGATCTGCTTGCCCATCGTCTGCAATTTGCTTCGTTCGCTTCGATAGCCTCGTTGGCTTCGTTGGCTTCAATGGAGGCAATGTCGCTGGCTTCGATAGCGTCGTACTACTACTCTCTATCTACACTGAGAATGAAAGAATGAAAGGCGCGCGATTCAAACGAGCGATTGGATGATTTCACGCGCCATTTGAACCGGATATACGTGGATATTTAGGTGATTATTTGGATACAATTAAGGTATCCTAGAGATACAAAATTTGAGAAGAAAATGCAAAAAATGACAATCAACTATTCACTTGTTACTATACTTTCTATGACCACTTGTAGACCCCTCCAAAGTTGAAGTTCGGAAGTCGAAAGATGGACATTTTGAAAAACGCGATAATCGAAAATGGACTTCTGACTATTGACTTCCAAAAGCACTTAGCCTGGCTCTAAGACTAACTTCAATTCAATTCATTTTACAATCCACCTTGTTTATCCTAAGCAGGCATTGTATTTCAATCCTTTCAGGAGGCAGCGACCTCACAGCTTTTATACCACTGACTGTGCGCCTCGCAGTAGAGCCCTGGGCAGCAATGTGTTGGATTATTGGTACAATCGTCTCCCTTCGCAATCCCATTGGCAGGACAGGCACTAACATCATACCAGAAGGGCGCACCACAACCATTCTTGCAGTTCATCTCAGACCCGTTGCACCAGGTATCAAGACTACAAGTTTTTAGATTGTAAGAACAGCAGGGATCGCCACCACTTGTTGGGGCTGTGGGCTCAGTCTCAGTTGGCAACTTAGTGGGCGTCTCTGTGGTAGGAGGAGCCGGCGGCGAAGTCGTGGGATCGGTGACAGGTGGATCAGAGGTAACAGGAACAGGAGCAGGAGCTTGGGTTTCTTGAGGGGTAGATGGAGTGGCTGGGCACCAAGATCCGCTACATGCAATCTCGCATTCATACTCATTCAGATTGCAATCCCAGCCCCCCTGTGCAGCGCCGTTACATCCGCTCCAATTGCAGTATCCACCGGCATCGTACTCTTCGTCGGGAAGAATCTGCCAGCAAACAAGTCCACTTGCTTCGTTGAGAGCCCCAAAGTGCCGGACAACTGTATTCTCCTCCATATCAACCAAATAACCACCACCAGTATCAGCATTCTCGGTACAACATCCATTGCAGTCTGTGTCACCGCATGTATCCAGAACTATGGCATCCACAGTCTTGTCATGGCTAGGAGAGTACACGCGGACGATCTTCTTTGGGAATGTTACTCCAGACGAAGCAAAGAAGGCAACAATGTCCGTTTTCTCAACGTACTCAAATGGTCTATTGCCTACGTAAGCAAAGTCTCCGTCCCATGCACATCCATTGTAGATTTCACACTCATCGGTGGACGCAAGCGGGTCATAGTGGTCTTGGTCCTCACAACATTTGGGATATGAGACGTACCACGTCTAATGCATATGGTATGCAGAAGATGATATGAGATTATGACGAGGTATTGTAAGTCACATGCAATACAGTTCACCTAAAAGTTCTCACCCAACGAGCTGTTTTGTATCCTTCAGGGCATTGAATAGGCTCTATCGCCGTTGGTGCTGGAGGAGGGGTGTTAGAAGTAGGTGGTGATGGTGCTGGGGGTGATGGTGCTGGGGGTGATGGAACCGTAGGAGGGGCCGGTGGAGAGCCAGGGAAGGGCAGAACAGAGTTGGGATCGCCATTCGGGTCCAGGCAAGTCTCTGGAATGCCATCTTGAGGATATCCATTACCGTTTTCCTGCCAGCAAGGCAGATTGGCAATCTCTTGAGGACATGACACTTCTTCATAGACCACAGATGGGTTATCCCATTTCATCGAGTAAAAGTTTTCGCACCCAGCCTTGAGGACAGGACTGTTGAACTTACTGCAATCACAGTTACTTGACGAGTCTTGGCTATCAATCATCCAGCGTCCGCAGCTCTCAAATCCGTTGATCTCATCTGACTCAAGTTCTTTGCAGGTATTGGACCAACTATATTCCAACACATCAAAGCCGGGCGCGGCAATATCAAAATGAGCCTTGCCGTTCTCATTACAGATGCCGGTGGGACAAATATTGGTCGCCTTCAAGACAACCGTGGTAGCAGTGCCTTGATTGGGCCCAGTGTTGCCAGAGCCAGTGACCTTGTAGCACTTGCCACATCCCTCTCCAAGCCAGTCGCCCGAGTTTGTATTTCCATCCCATAGAAAGCGGCTGATGGCGGCCGCACCGTAGAAGGTGGCCCCGTACACGTTGCCAGCTGGGGCGCTGATAGAAAAGAAGGACAAGATGAATGAGTACGATAAGCGTTGTTATGCAAATGTAAGACTTCCAAGCTGTGAATGTGCAAGGCTCGAGGACTCCACTCTCACTGACTTGGTGCATGCACCGTCATACCTATGATGTACTTACCTGAACATTGCGTTAGAATGGCAATGGGCTGGGTTGGAGTCCGTTCCAGCCCCGCCGGGTAGGTATGCGCATCCACATGCTCCACCAGAACAGTCCCAGTACCGGGTAGTGGATGCAGTGAGAGTGCCAGGGGTTGGTGCAGTAGGCGCTGGCAGGGGTACTGAGGAGATTGGAGGAGATGTCGTTGGGAGCACAGTGGGTGTTGGAGCATTGCTGCAGATAATATCAGCGTAGCAATATGCTCCAGATTCGCATACAGTGCTATTTCCATCGGCACATGGTGTAGCCGCATCTGTCAGCCCACCTCCCTCACTCAAGGGTTTGCAGGTCGAGTCCTTGGCGTTCATCCATGAGCTTCCGCAATAGAAGGAATTGGATGAAGGAGTTGGCGGAGACAGTGTTGTCGGGGTACTGGGGGCTGGCACATTGCTGCAGGTGGGGCTGATGTCCTCCATATTCGTGCACCACTTGCCTCCACAGTCTAGAGAGATGTAAAATGGAGTCAAAAAAGGTTGATGAGATATTGTTTGGTTGGGACATATGAATAGTAGTATCGTACTATGTACTCACCAGACTCGCACTGCTGTGCTCCCTCATTACACACAGTCCCACCCTGAACGCATCCATCGCACGTGGAGGACATCCCCGTTCCCAAGGGTCCCCAGTTGCAATACCCTTCCGCATTGGGATTCACCGGCGAAGTCCCCACAGGACTGTTAGTTGTTGGAGTCCAATTCATCGACGGCGTGGGCGGTGGAGGCGGATTACTTGTTCCGCAGATTTCCACACCGGCAGGGTGAGGCCCATGATTGTTGCCGGTGCTTTGGGGAACAACTGTCACCTCTGCGCAGTTCCAGAATTGTTCTGGATCTCCACTAGGTAGAATCATATGTATGAGCAGAGAGCCTTTAAAAGTGAGCACAAGATGCAGTTTGCTTGATGTATGCACCAATGTATGATAAATGAACATATGCGCAAACCAAACCATGAACTTACGGACCACGCCCTCCAGTAGGATCAAGAATAAGCTGCGGCGGCATCTCACTGTCAACAGTACAATCTGCCATAGAAAATCCCCTCAGCCATCCCCGAGCATCCAATCCCAGTCTCTCCTCATCCTTGTATCCCGGGGGGATACAGCTATTGGCAGTAATGTAACGCCATTGCAACAAAACCCTATTCGCAATTAGTCCGGCGGGAAGCTTGTAGATGAAGTGATGCATGATATTATTGGAAAAGTAACCTCTTACTGGATAGATGGTGTCTACCGGGCCACCGTGGCAGACGTCACGAACAAACGTGAGAGGATGGGCATCGAAGCATTCTTGAGTTGCCCCCAAGGCTTCGCCCTCATCGGGCATGGGGCACGCCCTCACCTCCGCATGACCAGCATGATTCGTCGTCAGCTCGATACTCACAAGCACCTCTTGACCCTCAACTTAAAAAAAAAGAGATTGGATAAAAGTGTAAGTGTAAGCAAAAGATTTTGCGCATTGCAGGTATGCATGCAACTATCCCATACTTACCATATGAAGCCTGTGATACCCATGGCATGGGATTACCAAACGTGTCCAACCAGCCGTCAGTAGGGTTAGGGTCATACGATTGGGCGGATCCCCTGCCACAGGTGTCGGTGGCGAGCTTGGCATTCAAGCTGCGTGAATAAAACACAGCAGGAGCATACAATATAAAAGAGGGAGACACATCTGTCAGCCAGAGCTATTGTATCATCGAGAGAACACCACATCAAATACACACGTACCAGTGGGAACAGTATTCGCGAGGAGGGAGGCCGGGGGGGGAGTTGGTGGTATCGTCGCGCCCAGCTTCGTAGGCGAGGAAGTTGCGAGAGCGGGGAGATAGGAGGTGGCCATGCCCTGAAACGAAGAGGCTCGGGCCGAGGCTTGCAAGGAGCGTTCCTCCAAATAATAGCTTGGCGATGGATGTAGACAACTTGATCATCGTATTGTATTCGTTACTTGCTTTCGATATTATGTGGAGCAAGAGGCGAGAGATGTATTGGAGTTTTGTAATGATACAATACTCAGAATTCAGAATCGATGAATGGGGATTATGAGGAGGTGATGATGGCTTGATACAATACGATATTGTAGGTAGGTATTGTACGATATTGTATTGTACAACCGTACGATATTGTACCATGGGAATAAAATACAATACAATACATACAATACAACACAACAAACACACACATTTTTTTGTAGGCGGGCTCTAAAAAGTGTTTTTTTCAGCATAGACACGATCGATCTCACTATGCAGGAATTACAATACGGTACCTACCTACCTACAGTAAACTACTCCTACCACAACTTATCCCCCTTTGGGGGGACAATGGACAATCCTTCTCGCTAGGCTGAGATTTGAGCAGAATTTGAGGGGGGACAAGAAGCTTTATTTTTTACTATTAGATGCTAATAAAATGAACGAAGGGGGGACACATTCTCCTGGCTAGGCTAACATTATTTTAGGGGGTACAAGCCGAGTAGGGGAGGATAAGTTGTTGAAGTTTAAGGTAGTTTACTATACAAAATGACAACTTCCATTCACTTGAGACAGTCGGAATGGCTATCCAATCATACCAGAAGTGTCGTGGGTCATTAGCAGTCAAGGACGTAGTCCTGCGGGACGTTATGTTACAGTATTGGCTAGATAATACTAGAAATTAAACGGACAAAAATGTCTACTTTGAGAACACAAAATGACGACGCTGAAACCTGTAGTATATAGTGGGTGCATCCTGTGCCATGCATGCTCATGCATCGCATGCCTC
>JALLAS010000781.1:0-11400 GCA_036939415.1 Detonula confervacea
CCAAGCCGACCATGGGCGCGGTGGGCGGCTTTGATAACCTCGCGCCTTATTGTACTACCTACCGCCGACGCGTGCCCATTGCCCATGCCCAAATGCCATTCCCGCCATATTTCGTGATGTCTTTATGTCCAATCGCCAACATTGTGACATACTGAACAGAGGAATCAATTACTTCAAATCGCCAAGATATGAACAATCGATCGTATGAAAAGACGTGAACAAAACTGCATGGCGATGTTGCTTGCTTGCTTGCTGGATGAATGACGATGCATACAATATGCATTATGCATGGTCCAATTAGGATATACTAAAATTATTATTTTGTAAATAGGATGTTTTGAGATCAAATCACTTGTCAAGCTGACGAGTTTAGTAACGTCTCATTTTGGTATGATTGTTACCGTAGGAACGCGTGAAACCAATTGTTTTATTCACTTTGTAATTGTAGCATATTGACTTTACAACTTAGCTTTACCTTAGTCATATCATCATCCGCACAACATGATATTGTAATATTATAGAGTACCATATGATGATGTTGTTGTGATCAAGATCACACAGACAACATACAGCGAGCTATTGTAGCGAGCAAAGGCAATCACAAAGAGCAAAGAGCAAGTTGAAGAAGATGAAAAGCGGAGCGAGCCCGAGGTGTTGCCATTATCGTACCATATTACTTCTACACGATAAAACATTTTCAATCCAATCGTTTCAACTAACAGAACTGATCCCGCCGGATCGATCCAGCGGGCGCGCGGCGAAGAAATACAATACTTATTCTGCAGCAGCTCGCTTTTACTTCTACAATATTAATTCTGCGTTCGCGACACAAAGGCGTAACACCAATAACAAACACATCATCAATCATCATGGATCATTATCATCCATCCATAGTGAGCAGACATCATTATAATATATACACAATACACAACAACAAATAACAACAACAACAACAATGCGGCTCATCACAGCAGCAGCAGCAGCAGCAACGGTCGGCGCCATGATGATAACAACAACAACCATGCAACAACAACTAATCCTGCTCCTCTCCATAACAATTACGACAACAACTGATGCTGCTGCTGCTGCTGCTGCTGCGTGGGTGAACCCCGGAGCGCGCGCACTCACCATTCAAGAATGCTTGCAGATGGTATCCACGGAGACCGATACCGAAATGGGGTGAGTGAGTTATAATGTTGTTATTGTAGCACAAAACCGAGCGGGGTTTCTTGAAGAGGGGAGATGTGCGGCCGGCCGATCAGGCAGCCAGGTTTTATCGAAATTGGAGCATGTATGTGAAATCGGAACTTGGTCAAGCAACGTGTTGTTGAATAAGCAAGATGCGTGCTCGTACTTACATATTGTTATATGAGAAAGAAGCAAGCCTTTTCAATAACAACTAACCTTACTCACCCTCACGCATGCCATCATCATCATTATAATCACATACACAGGTTTGACGACTCCAACAGCCAACTAGCAGCCCTCGCCTCCCTCCTCTGGAAAGATGCCAATTCCTTCGAATGGCAAAAAGCCGCCGCCGCCGAATACGATCATCAACGCAAGTATCCCTACCTCCTCTGCCACGTAGGCAAGGATCCCACCACCGGAAAAAACCTCAGCGGCCTACGGCGCAAGGAACGACTGGCCGAAGCCATCGACTACGTCCCGGGACGGGATTACTTCCGACCGCTGTACAATGCCAATGATTACTTGTGCGTCTACGGCCAACTGTTGGCGAGCAGGGCGGCCGGGATTGCGGGGGAGGATTTCGTGGTGCAGCCGGTGGTGCCTTCGTTGAAGTACATGAAGGGCAGCGTGGATAGGATGCGGGAGGATATCGAGTTTCACAACAACAACAACATCAACAACAACAACATTCCCGGGAATAATCCAGAGTTGGACATTGTGCTCTGTCCGGGAGTGGCGGTGGCTGTTGATGTTGATGTGAATGATGAAACAACATCATCATCAACATCATCAAAGACCAGCGAATGGGAGGAAGTGCCGCAAGAAATGGCCGCCGACATTATCAACCAGCTCCTCCCCAAAACCATCGCATCCCAACTCGCCTCCGATGCCATCGGAACAACCACCCTAGAAATATCCGACACCTACTACCTCACCTCCGATCAATACGCGAACGCCACCGCCAAAGCCGGCGCTCGACCCACCGATCGATCCAAATTGTGGATGAGCCTCATCGAGGATTATCAGCAAAGCGGCAAGTGCGACGAATCCTATTCGAAAAGATTGACGTGGACCGTCCAACGTGCCGAACATCCCGAGACGGATGTTTCCTTGCTTCACGTCGAATTCGATACCACGGGCGAGACCGAGGACGACGTGGGATGCATGCTCACGTTGAGTTTGGCAATTGCGGCCCATCCGGACGTGTGCTCCTTGGAGAGTCGGGAGAGGGTGCGAGCGAATAATGCCGTGGTTACGTGGTTGACGCAGAGCGAAGTGGAGGATAAGAGGCCGTTCTTCGATGCGGGGTTGGATGGGGAGGGGCAGGTCGTGGCCGTGAGCGATACGGGATGCGATCAGGATCATTGTTACTTTGTGGATGGATCGAATGTCAATGCGCCTGCGGTGAGTAGTGAAGTGAAGTGTTATGTTGTGGTTGTACATGGATACTTACTTATTGTGTGTATTGTGTGCATTGTGTGTGGGTTGTGTCATTACAATATTATATCCTGGTCATATTATGGTGTGTGTAAGAATCCACGTGAGGAATAGACACTACTGTACTTGAGAAAGATGGGTCACTGTGTGATTATAGAGGATTCGATCGAGTTGATTTCCAACTTAATTGCAGGAGATGTATGTGTTTGAACTGTGCAGGAGAGTTAGTTAGTTGGTTCAGTATGTATGGTATCTACCAAAATACATTCCAAGAGATCATCACATGTCACATCCAAAGTATGGTAGTGTCTATCCTGAGAAGCATGCGTGTTGTATGAGCTAATGGATCAGAATCTCTTCAAACGTTTTGGCTATCGCATTGGAATCGCATGCATGGCTTGGCTTGAGAATGTTTACCACTGCGGTTATCTGTACTGCTTTTTCCTTCACTCTTCCTAACAACAACAATATTCATATATCTATCGTCCATTTCCATTTCCAATAAAACAACAAACAGAACTTTGTGAACACCAACGCACGAAAACTAGTCCAATACGTTCCTTTCGTGGATAACTCTGATTATCAATACGGACACGGCACCCACGTAGCGGGGACTGTTGCAGGAAAGCGAATCGACGGCACGGGCATGGCTGACGGAGTGGCTCCCGGCGCCAAAATTGCCTTTGCCGATATCGGCGACAGCACAGGAGGCCTCTCCCTGCCCCTCGACAGCCGACTACTCAACACCGGCAGGCCCAATGCCAAGATACACAGCGCATCATGGGGATCCGAACTCAACTTCTACACCACCCAGGCTCGTAACTTCGATCAGTACATGTACGACAACGACGATTTCTTGATCGTGGTGGCTGCGGGAAATAGCGGACACGGCGACGCTCCCAACACGGTCGGGTCGCCCGCCGTGGCCAAGAACATTATTTCCGTCGGCGCCCATCACAATACGGGATCGAGCACGCCCGGTCGCGGCCTGGGTCCCAGTTACATTGCCGATTTCTCCAGTCGCGGCCCCACTTCCGACGGCAGGACCAAGCCGGACATGATGGCTCCCGGCAAGGCGGTTCTTTCCGCGGGGGCCTTGCCGGGCGTGGTGGGAGAATGCGATCCGGGGAAGGTTCCCGATGCCAATGGAAGAAGCGATGGTGTTCTCTCGCTTCAGGGGACTTCCATGGCCACGCCGGTGGTTAGCGGAACTGCTGCCATTGTACGCCAATATTTTGAGCAGGGATATTATCCAACCGGCGTGAAGGGCGATAATGTGAGTTTCCGTGTTGCTTGTCCTGAAGCACAAACACACACACACACACACCAACATGTTACACGTCCCGTCTGTAGATTGGACTCGTCTTGTCACATTGTGTGTGTACATTCCATACTCAAACAATATTATTTTCATCATCATCATCGTCCTATATCGCAGGCTGCTGTCAATCCTACCGGTGGTCTCGTCAAAGCAGTATTAATGAATGGGGCTCAATTCCTGAGAGGAGTAGACAATGGAAGTGATGGCGTGACAGATATCTTGCCGTATGATAACAACCAAAACTTTGGTCGGCTGGCATTGCAATGTGAGTGTTTACGAGAAGGGAGTCGTGCGCGATTGATTCCATGAATCCTATACTTGTGTTATCAACCGACTCATTTCATGAATTGCTTGTTTTGTGCCAGACTCGCTTTACATTCCTGGAAAGACCGATGTTCAAATGATCGCTTTTGACAGGCGTCTAGTGTACGACCAAGATTCATGGTCACCTGACCAACCGCTCAAGATTAACAAGTCGGGTGGATGTACGCACCCAAATTTATCCGTAACTCTGGTTTGGGTAGAACCAGGTACATACATACATACATATTATGAACGACATTCTCTTCTTCTATCAAATACTTTTGAATCGTGGTGATTTATTTATCTCACCTGGCTCTCTTCCTCTTGCACAAACAAACGCTAGGCTCCACACCCGGCTGTGTTAATTGCGTTTTGAATGATTTGGATCTCACGGTAGAGATGGGAGGGAAAACGTACTATCCAAATAACAAGGGGCGCGCCGACCGCAAAAACAATGCTGAGCGAGTCATCATAAATGGGGTCAAGGATGGTGATGAGGCCATAATCACAGTGACAGGATATAATCTCATTCAACGGTATCAACAATTCTCACTCGTTGCAACTGGTTGCTTTGGTGGTGTGGCCAATCTGAACTTTGAGGGCCAATGCAGCGTATTTGAATGTGATGATTCGGAGAGCAAGAGGACACAAACAATTTTGATGGCGATTTTCATTCCTCTTGGCGTACTCCTCCTTTGTGGGTGTGGGGCCTTCTTTCTAAAACGGAAGAAGGAGCGAGGTGATACTTATGATCAAGGCCCGTACAGTGATGAGGAACGGTAGAGATGGATGGTGCTGAGTGATGATTTACTCTAAGTGTATTAATAGTGAATGCCAAAGTGTGTCAAATGATTAATGGTTTGTTGAATAAATGAATGAATTGCCATTGTATTGTCGCAGGCAGAGAGAAGTGGATGCATACATATTATATCCGTGTTTCCTAGTATGTTTGATAATGCTTAGGACATGTAAAACTCAGCACACGATAGGTCGTTAATTTTTTTGCATGGAAACAGGATAGCAGGCCGTAGCCATTGGTACCACTATCAAGCTAAAACGAGCATATTTTGCAACAAGCTCAGAATCAACTCAGTTCAAGCATAGAATACATTGCCAAAGTCAATCGCCAAAGGCCCCACCCTACGATGATCGACTGTAAATTTCACATTGTCCGATCTTGATGAAACCTGGCTGGCTGGATAGCCAAGAGCCAGGGCTGTCCATTCATGGCATCGTCTGCGTCCAGCAACTACGATCGAAAATCCACCCAGATGTCAGGCTAAATCCTTGGCCGTCTCGGCAATAACATCACCAAACCGAGCCATGAAGCAACGAAACGAGAGCCCTCGGCCAGGAGAGCAAGAGCAATTTCAAATAGAAAAAGACTCGAGAAAAAACAGAGGAAGAATAACAACAATGCGACCCCGCCTGTAATCGCATCGCCGAGTACAACAGAGCAAGAGAATACAGACAAACACTGGGAGCTGCTCCCTTGGGTACGGAACAAGACAGAGCGTACTTTTTACTCTTTCACACTTCACCGGCTCGCCTTGCCTTCGGCAGGTTCGACCATTGGCCATACACCACCGTCGTGCAAAAGAAATAACGTACAAGGCTGCCTCATCCGCCTGTGGCTCCTTCGTTAACAACCAATGGCATCTTCGTCATCCATAACAGCCTCGGCGTCCGGCTAAAGTCTCGCCCCAAATGTATCGACCAAACATTCAATACAGCCTCCTTGTCAATCCCGCCAGCGGGATTGCCTCGTCGTCAACGTGCAAGCAATAGCGTCGCGATATGGCCTCCTCGTCGTTCGCTGCCGCTCCCTCCTCGTCGATGGTAGTGTTGTCATAACCAACATTCCGAACGTCGAAGGTCAGGAAGTAAACGTGCGCAAACCTCGACCCTTCTTGTACCCTCCCGATCCGAGCAAAGTGTCTAAAACACTGCCGGGTGAGCATGGTCGAACTGCAGGCAGTCGCATCTCGCCGGGTGAGTGGCGATTGATGGATGATACAATGCCCGTAAGATTCTCACCTCCCTCCCGAACGAACTGTAGGCGCCTCAGCACCGGGTGAATTTGTGATGGACCGCTGATTGAAGCAAGTGTATTTGTTTCTTTTTGTGAGGGCAGTAGCCCGAGCTCCGATTGTCTTTGCCTTCGCATCATCTCTATATCTAGCTCAGTGTATTGCTGTCTTGGTTGTCTGGGGATATTGATTTGCATCATCGCAATGAACAACTCAGTTAGTCAGTCAATCACTTGGAATCTAAAATAATGATAATAATGATGCTTCCTCCTCTACACAACATATTTACTCCAACCACAAAGCAAACATCCTCAAAGTGTAATACCATCATCCACTAACTAATCCGTTAATCAAGCTAAGGAGATCCTGTACCCTACCTCCTCATTATGTATTCTCTTATTTACCCTCCAAGATCTGATTGGCAGTATCACTTGCCGCCTCGAACGCACTCCCAATATTACCCTCCAAATCCTGCTGCTCCAAAAACCCATCCGGCAAATCCAAATCGCTAAAATCATAAACCTCATCCGGCCTGGGAACGAATCCCAAATCCATGTAAAAGTCGCGAATGAACGCATCTCCCTTGAGGATGAACGTGGCGCTCACGGCGAATATCAGCGCCATGACGCACGCCGTCTGGAACACGGCCCCGGGCGTGGGAAAGCGGGTATTGGCCAGCTCCTCCTGAATCTGTTCGAACAACGGCATGTTGGCGATCTTGTCGATCTCGGCCTGTTCCTCGTCGGTGAGCTCGTCGGTGCCGTCGTCGACGAACTTGTCGGCAAAGCCGGAGAGGTCGAGCATTGTGTCGGCGGTGGCGGAGGACGTGCCGGCCATGGCGCGGGCGGTGGCTTCTTTGATGGCCTCTTTGGTGGCGACGGATTTTTCGAAGCCTTGGTCGGTGGCGCGGGCACGGATTTTGGATCGCATGTCTTCGTAGGCATCCTTCTTGGCGTTGAATTCTTCCTCGTCCTGTTTTTGGTTTTGGAATAGTTTGTTTTGACACGAGTAGTAGTGATGCGATGCAAATGTTATTTTGTGAGTGACGAGAGAAAATAATATGGTAAGACAGTCAGTCAGCCAGCCAGTCAGCGAATGGCCGAATACAATACAATATGATATTATTCATGTGGCCAGCTGATATCAAAAAGCAGACAGAAAACAAACTATCAATGACAACAGATAGATACAATAGATGAAAATATCCCATCAAAAACAGTACAACCCTTGCAATCTGCAAAAAACACTGCATTGCTTCATGGATATATGATAGCAGTGCGTGATCCATCAACATACATCGTCTAAAGATTGGCACAAGTTCACGGACTGCAACTCGATGATACATGGGAGGGAGTTCTTCTTTCATTGCCCATATTGCTTCCCACCAAGTGGAGAGAGTTTGTAGGTATACATACATTGCCAAAAAATAGCTTTGATATCCCCTCCCATAAATCAAAAAGTTCCCGGGCCCTTGACGTTTGATATATATATATATGTATATCATAATGCTCTTGATTGATGGAAGGTTGGGAAGGAGTGAGTTTGCATCCTGGATTGTAGAAATTCGGAGGAGCCGCTTCCGCTTTTCAAGTTTTGCTGGCAGTCGCTCACGCGAAGCGGTCGGTCGTCCAAAGGCACGTTCGTCGGACGGACCTGCACGGCGGAGCATGGCCGTTCCAAATCTCTGTCCCCTCGCAGTGGTGGTTGGTGCAAGATCTTGATGCCGTGGTTATAACCGCGGGCTTGTATTCGTCATGACTGGCGGGCGGAAGGCGATGATTCAATGTTGCGACTGGTGAGGTGGTCAGTCGGTCGGTCGGTCGGTACCCATTGGCTACCGTGGAATGAAGCATTGCCATAATAATAGTGTGTTCGCTGCCAGTGTCAATCGAGAGTCCGCTCGCCCGCTCATGACGTAAAAGGAGAAGAGCAGTCGCCGAGAACTATGGCATGGATGGCATCCTGCAAAGATCCGCATCAATGTTGCGGGAGAACGAACGAAGATGGCCCGCCTCCTACCTCTCGTTCTCATCAAGATGGGTGGGTGGACTAGGCCCAGCAAGCACAATATACAGGTACGCTCGGCACGATAAATAGGTACACGCTCCAGGCAGGCAGGCAGGCAGGCGGGCGGGCGGGCAATATTGGATAACTGGAAGCAGGCCTTTTCGGACGGAGTCAATGTCCAAAATCGAATCGTCATGAAAATCGCGCAAAAATAATCCACGCTTTCCTTGCCATCAAAACCAAAAACGGATCAAAACGAAGCAAAAGTATCAATGTGACATACACATTCTCGAAAGCCTCCCTCCCCCAAACTCAAATAATGCGGAACACTGCATGCCGTGCAAATAATGCAATACGCAACCAAGCAAGCAAGCAAGCAAGCAAGCAAGCCGGCCAGCAAGCAACCCTGCCTCGATGCTGCCGGATTGTTGCGAAACAGCCTTTGAGACAGACACTCCCTACCGTCTATCGACCGAGGGGTTCGTATTGGAGAAGGGGGGAGAAGAAAGAACCTGCGCGCAGAATGTCGTGGCCGGCATGTACGTGTGCGACTGACTGTTCCAATCCCTGCACACGCGCTTCCTGCTCCCTCCATCCTCCATCCTCGAGGTTTGTCGCTCTCTCTCTCTCACTCTCACTCGGCAGCAATAATGAATCTCGGTTGATATAATTATCCGTCTCGAAAGAAAGAAAAATACACTCGATATCCAAACTCGGTCGGTCGTTGCATCGTTGCATCGCTCCCCCCCCCTTTTGATTATAAAAAAAGTAGAATAATCAATCCCCAGCCAGCAGCCACCTTCCTTCCATCACCCACCCACCCATCCAAATCCATGTTGTTTCAATTCTTAGTAGTATAATATAACTAACTAAGTAAGCAACTAACTAAGTGGTAACTACTACTCACCTCCCTGGTAAGCCCCACGGTCAAACCCTCCTCCACCCTCCTGGCGGTCTCGTCCTCCTTCAGCTTGGACTGCGCTTCGCTAAAGTCCAAAATGTTCTGGTCTGCGATATGAATGAGATGAATGAATGAATGAATGGGATGAGTGATGAGGTGAGATGAGAGAGTACGATCGCGGTGCGTGCGCATCCATGAACGAACGGACGGACGGACGGTCAAACAATAATTAAACTAACTAACTAACTATATTCTCACCTTCCTCCTCCTCGGCAGCGTCCTCCTCGCCGCGATCGAAGCTGTCGTCCTTCCTCGTTTTTCTCGTGGGCGTCATTCTCTGCGCCATTTGCAACGAGGTCGAGGTCGTCGATCTCGCATTAGCATTATTATAATAAGAATGCACCGAAGAGGACGCCGACGGCGGTGCCATCATCATCGAAGACGACGAGCGGGGCGGGGCGAACGCCAGGGCGGCGTAGTCGACGGCGAAGATTAGGAGGGCGATGGTGGCGCAGGCCAATGCCGTTGGCGATGATGATGATGATGTTCGTCGGACCATGATCGATTGATGTATTGATGGATTGATTGATTGATGGATTGATGTATTGGTGGTATTTTTAAAATTGATATTGGACGTGCGGTTGTTGGGCTATTTGGTTGATTGTTCGTTCGTTGATACTTAGCTGGATCGTCGATGGTGCGCGGAGATTGCCTACGAAAGGATTATTCCCATGATGGTCGATGAGTAGCGATGCCGTCGTTTTCGCTACGATATCGCTTGCTTCACTTGCTTGCTTGCTTCACTTGCTTGCTTGCTTGCTTGCTTGCTTGCTTGCTTGCTTGCTTGCTTGCTTGCTTGTCTTCGCGGTTGGAAAAGCAAGTTGGTTGAGAGTTGAGAAAGCAATTCTAGGAGTATCGTACTTACATAATTGAATTCTTGCGGTGCATGCGCGTGATGGCTGGGATGGGTTCAACAACAACTTCGTGCGTTGCCTAACTTCAACGTGGCATCACGTCACCTAGTTTGATTAGGTACATTCCTTTGTTATAAATTTCATGTATTGTTCTTTGTACTTTCGAAACATATTCGCATGAATAAAGCTAAAATATATAGTTAGTTACAGAATGAGCCTTAGTTTCATGTCGAGTCTGTCCCTCGTTATTCGAAAGTATGGATGACGTCAGTTACCGTGCCCTTGGATGTTATGGACGTACGGCCGTACGTTCGTACGTTCGTATTCTAGTTGGTGAAGAGTAAACGTGCTGCCTGATTGTAATAGCGTCCGGAAGTTGTATGTACCTAAGTAAGCAGGGTCGATTGCCCTTGGTTGTCCTGTGCGTGCCTACCTACTATGCATGGTACTTACTTACTCGCCTGGTTGGGGTGAGTTTTCTAATTGAGAATGATTGAAGAATTATAATATACAATTGGTGTATGTGTAGCTATGTGAAATGTCTCTTAATTTATTGTGCAGGTGCCTGCCTGCCTAGTGTACAAAGGCGCCGCCAGCAAAGTGGTTGGATGAGAGGCAGGGAGTGTACACAATACCGGGCGGGCCATGTAGGCCTGACCATTGGTGATCCAGGGGCCGGGGTGGCTGGTACGGTAGTAGGTAGTAGGTGTGGGTGGGCGCTGCCTGTTTTGTGCTTTCTTTGCACTGCTACTGTTGCAAACACACTACACATGAACTTCATTCTTCCTGGCAATAGATTCAAAAGAGAAAATAAATGCAATGGTACGTACCTACATAAGTAATATGGAGGGTGCGTGTATTCTTGGATCTATAATAAGTCACCACGTACGTTGTCAATCTCTTGCCAATACTAAAACCGGTTTTTCTTGTGTAATGTACAATGATCCGTACGTACTCTATAGGTGCTGCTGCTTACTTGCTGAAGTTTTTGTTGCCGTGAACAAACGGGCCTTCCTTCACCTGTATGTATAGTATTAGTATACAACATCATCAGCTGAATCAGGGGTGAAGAAGCAATCATGCAAAGATGAACCACCGACCATTAACCATTACAAACATGATATCATAGAGTAGTAGTAGTAGTAGTAGTAGTAGTAGTAGTAGTAGTAGTAGTAGTATGGGATATATAGAGTTCTTCTCTCTGAATGACGTGACAAATGTCAACACTGTGTGTGTGTGTGGCCCGTAATGTAGATGTCACATAGTAGGGTTGTGTCCCGGCCGGGTTCCGGGAAC
>JALLAS010000782.1:0-11417 GCA_036939415.1 Detonula confervacea
TGATATATGCACGTGAAATAGATATGTTGTAAGTATTGTTGCAGAGATCGTATATATGGCCGTAAGATCTCTTCAATTATAGATAGATAGATGTGATGGAGAACATGTTGTAGATGATATTCAAAGTCGAGATACCCAGGTAGATAGCTAGAGACTTGATATCGTACTCATTGTAGTTCTATCGCATTTGTTTCTCTATTGGGACGATAAGACAATACATCTCGTGCTAGCTCCGTCTGATAAATCTCCTTACTCTCTCTAGCTAAGCTTGGGACATAATATCTTACTTGTTGTATTTACTTCTATCGCGCATTTTTCTCTAGGTACGCTAGGACAGACTACTCTAATAAATTACTACTGCTCTAGATACCTCCTAACTCGACCTCCTACCTCGCGGCGGCGCTCCTCGCGCTTTCATGCATTCCCCTCCTGCGTGCCTTCCCATACAATAATCCTCTCACTATGAGGAGTAATTATCAATTATCATAATCATAAAATCATAAACACATTGAAGAACGGATGGAAAAAGAATTCGGAAAATAATGGGTAGTAATGCACAGCAAAAAGAGGACGATAGCGGCGCCGAAGCTCACCGCCCAGCAGCCGTTCCATCGGACCAAGAGCAGCCATCGAACGGCGAGGCCGGCGGCGGCCGAGGAGCGGATGTCGACGTTGAACCCGGCGCTCCCGACGGAGGCGGCGACTGCTACAACTACAACAATTATTACGACGCGTCCACCGCCAACGCAACCGCCGACTCTGCTACTTCCAATCATCAGGCTATTTTGACGGCTTGCGACCAAGGGGTGGCGGACGAAATGGGTAAGACGCGGGAGGAGGACGATCGCCTCGGCAAAGCCCACCATGCGGCCGCTTCCATGGAGCACGCGAATGGCAAGACCGGCGGTAACGACGATGAATCGGCGACTGTTTCTTCCGTCAACGGCTACTGCGCGTCCACCACGGACACGGCCGTATGCAGATCTTCCGCAACCGGTCTTCTTCTTTCTCCCATCGACATGCCCGTTCGTCATCGTCAAGTATCTCAGCCGGGCGCCTACGCCATCATTGGACCTGGCTATGTCGATGATTACGATAATGACAACAACAACAACATGTTCGACAACAACAACGATAATAATAATAATGGCAATGGTAATGCCTTGGACGACAGCGAGGAGGTGTTCGAGGGGTACGTCCCCGAGCCCACCCCCGAGGAGCTCATTCGAAGGGAGGTGCGACACATGATCAACTCGGCGATTACGCTGGACGATGATGCCGTGCGCGCGATTCCCTCGAAGCCGACCGCTCCTCCCGCCGCAAGCAGCGATGGTTGCCACGGCAGCGATAAAGGGGCGGCACCGCCACCACCAAGTCCGAGCGAGGACGATGAAAGCTCATGTCTGAAATCGCCCGCTTGCATGCTTTTACTGACATTGCTCTTTTTGTTGGCAATCGCATTGGGGGTAACATTCGGAAGCGGGGAACCGAACTCGTCATCCTACGTTCCATCCTGCGCCCGAGACGTTCAAGATCGGTACGACATTACCAAGTCAATCATAGCGAGAATCTCATCCCCCCAAGATCTCAACAATGCCACATCCCCCCAAAGCAAGGCCCTCGAATGGATCGTGTGTTGGGATCGAGTATCCTCGAATTTGATCGATAATAGGGATCCGGATACGGACATTTTGCCGAAGCAAGCTCGAGGGACGATCTTCGGAGGAGACGCGGGGAAGGCGCAGGTATTCCGTCGTTACGTCTTGGCCGTCATCTTTTATGCCACCTCCGAAGCCGGTCCGTGGACCGAAGATTACAACTTCCTGTCGCCCGACGAGCACGAATGCTCTTGGCATAAAAAAGTGAAACGAACGAATTTTCCGTTTGGCGATTATGATTATCCGGGGATGGTTTGTACCAATGAGGAGCTGGCGGATTATGCTTTGATGAATGATGAGGAGATTGTGATTGCTGATATGAACTGGAACTTTCGAAGTGAGTACCTACTTATTTATATCAATCACACACATCATGTTGTGTTGTATCTAGCATATTCTATCCTGAGGTTTCCCATGATCTCAACTAATTCTTCCCCTCTTTTCTGTTTTGCCAGTACCCAACAACCTTACCGGCATCATCCCACCCGAGTTCGGCTACCTCGAGGACGTCACCTGGATTTCCTTCGAAAATCAAAAAGAATTGCGCGGATCGATTCCGTCCACCATCGGCCACATGGCCAACCTCCATTCGATAACCATCAACTTCTCCGGCCCAGGCTTTGGCGGGATGGTCCCTCCTTCGTTATTCACGATTCCCGCTGTTCAATACATTACGTTCCAATTTGGCGAGGGCGTGTGGCGCTTCCCCGAGACCATTGACGATATTATGGAAGGGGATAATAATGGGAGTTCTCTTGTTGCCATTTCCATGGGCGATAACGGTCTGTCCGGAACGATGCCATCTTTTCTGCCTGCCTTCAAAAATCTAATAACTCTTAATCTCAAGGGCAATGCACTTGATGGCAGCGTGCCCGACTCGCTTCCGACGACGATCGAGTTTCTCAACTTGCAAGATAATTATCTCACGGGTACCTTGCCCGAGGGGCTTGGACAGCTGACCAATTTGACTGTCATGGCATTCGGGAAGAATAAAATTCATGGCCTTCTTCCTTCGTGGTGCGGAAATCTGGGCAAGCTGAGGCTGCTCGACTTGAGCCATAATGAATTCGAGGGACCTATCCCCCGTGCATTTTCTCAATTGTCGAGTCTGGAGCACATGTCCCTTCAAAATAATGCCAATTTGAATGGTTCAATTTCTGCATTGGAGCCTCTTGGTGGTTTGTCCACGCTTATGCTTTATGCAAATAGTTTCACTTCCACCATTCCAGAGGGTCTCTTCTCCAATGTATCGATTACAAAGGAAATCTTTGCTGATTTTGGTCATAACAACTTCACTGGAAAGCTACCGCAAACTTTATCAGAACGGGCCTCTAATACAAGTGAGTCTACCAACCTATTCTTTCTGTTTTGATGGTTCGCTCAGTTGTTACAAGGTTCCATGAACTAATACAACCATTCTTGTATGATCATGTCTTCAACACAGCCTATCTAGCAATCATGAAGAACAACTTTGATGCTGATGCCGTGGACGATGTAATCTGTGAGGACGTGGAAACCCTCTTTGCCGACTGCAGTAGCTGTCCATGTTGCAAGTATTGCTGCGACAAAGACTCCCCTGATGAAAGCGACCGTTGGTGTAATTTCGATTTAGACTTTTCAAATGTTGTTGGGCTATCATGCGGACCATGGTGGGAATTTTGCAGTTACACTTTTTATGATCCATTGCCCGTGGAAGAGTGAGTGAAGTACCTCATGCAGTGGAGAATGCAGAGTATTCCTACCAACAGTGGTCTCGACAACACATTTGATATGGATTTATGTTTATTTTATGCAAAGTGAATGAAGAAGTATATGTGTTCATAATCATTGCCAGAGCAAGCACAGTCACGTGGGTGAAAATGAGAGTAGCGGTGCGAAAGAAGGGGGACTATCCCTTGGGGCTGGTGGCCGCTTAGTGTTGTCAGAACAACGACCAGAGGATGCAAATCTCGTGAGAGGCAAAACAAAGGATATGTTAGATTTGCACATGAGAAAATTTGCATGGCAATGACAACATACTTTCTTTCGATCCTCGCTGCTGCGGCATTAACGAAAGAAGACCAAGCCGAGCTTGGGTAGTTGTACGTGTGTTGGCCAACTCCCTGCGCTTTAACCAAATGGTTCATTTTTGTCCTGGCCGGTTTGATATCCCAGGAAAGATTGGGACAACAATTGGAATAGGGGAATAAAGTTAGGTTGGTCTCTTTATCAACAACATCCACAATAATATAAGCAAAATTGTATCAGCGAAGTGTCCTTACAATTAAGCCTATCAACTGAGATCCAATGGCCACCCTAGATATCTAGTATAAGTAAAATGACTCTACTGGCCACGACGCTCTTTCTCCTTCAACCAATTGCTGCGGCAGCGGCAGGCACCGCTCTTGTTGTATCAGTGGTAGTTTTTAGTCCTTTTCAAAAGAGTGGAAGTAGTCTTCTACTAAACTGCTTTCAGGTTTTGGCACTTTCCAAAGACCGTTTTTGTTTAGTTGTTCCTTTTGTCCAACTGGGGCATTGTTGCGTTAAGAAAAGCCTAGGTCCAGTGCAGTGCGCCTGCAGAGCGGAATCTGGAGGAGCAATGATCATTATTAGGGGGGTGCACCCAAAAAATGGCCTCCCTGGTCATTTGAATTATTCATTTTTTTTGATGCACCAGGGCCTAGAGTATGATGAAACTTAAATATTACAAAAAAAAATTAAAAAAAAATTACGTTATGCGTCCGAAACGGGCTATCCCGGGAATAATAGTAGGTGGTCATGCCGGTTAGTCGGTAGGCAGACCCCTTTTGAGCATAAATCAACTCATACCTGACCAAATTACACCATTCCAAGTGTAATACATTGTCCCATGGGTAGTCCCTCATGCATATGGCAGTTTTTGGGATCATTGGTATGAGGTTACTCATTGTGTAGTATCGACATCTCTATGGGTATACCAGTAACCGGTCAGTAACGACCAATTTCTCAATTCGACTTTCCGATATTTCACTTTAACTCATTTTCAACATACATTGCATGATCATTACATGTTCAAACGGATACATTTTTATTTTTATTACTCTAAATTCATTCTCCATGCCTCTTCGACGTGTTTATTCCACTTTGTTTTTAACAAGCGCTCCTGAGTGATTTTTGGATCGCCATCACGAACGCAACTCTTGTCCCATTCAATATGCACCTTACTATTCTTCTTCACTGCCACCACAACGCCTTGGCACCATTGTTGTACAACTGTTCCACCCTTCTCAGTAAAGTCCCACAACTGCTCAATCTTTGCTCCGACAAAAGTTTCATCTACCGTTGGCATTGGACCCTGAAATTGCTCGTATCTATCAACTGTTCCTTCTGCCTCCATGTTGTCTCGCATTCCTTCGCCACCATCTTGTATGGCTTGCCTTTCTTTCTCCCGTCTCTCTTGCAAGTCTTGAACATCCAACGATTTAGTTCCTAACTTATTCCTATCTCCACGTGTGGGTATATTCACTGTTGGAGCATTTGGGATGCCACGCTTTCTTTGCTCGGGAATTATTGTCTCTATCAAATAGTCTCGTAAAAACTCTGGTGTGTAATCAACACCTTGTTTTGACCATGCGTGATGCAAATCTTTCCATCCAAATCCAACCACTCTGACCTTGATCTGTTCCTTCACTGCTTTCTTCTTTGCCGTAATGCTTGTCAACTTGCTGAATTGCTTTCTGGCCTGGGTGGCAGTTTTCCAGCAAGCATCTGAATGGTACATGTCAATATACGTAAGAGCAGTTGCATACTCTTGCGTAGCGGCCAGGATCTTTTTATCTCGTAAGAGTTGCAGTCTTCTCTTCTTTGCTTCTCGTTGCTTGTCAAGTGCCACCTTTTCATCTTTCCTAACTTCAGGAGAAAGGCCAAGAGCAAATGTTAATAGAGAGTCATGCATCTCTGGAGTTAGCTTCAAGAATGCGCCATTGTTGTCTTCATTCTCAAAGTCACGTGTAAAATCACCGTTGAATCTTGCATGACCAACAGCAGAGGCATGAATTCCCAATAGACGGCCAAATCCCTGCATCTGCCGTGTGAGAAGAGCAAAGGGACTCTCCGCAGGATCGTTCGTTGCCATTCTTCCCATGCAAGCATAGTGCTCCTCATCTGTTGTTTGACCCCAACTGAACTGGCCATCAACGCAGCTCAAATAATCAGAAGTTGCTTTGGTGGGATCACGAAGCTCTTTAAGAAAACAGTTCGCCAACTCGACAGCCATCTTTGTCACTGTTTCTGTTGTGGCCTTGTTTTCTTTCCTGTCGGGATAAAACAATTCAGCATTAAGTTGATCAAAAGGTAATACTTTTGAACCGTCAACAGCTGGCGTACTCTTGACCTCGTATTGGTACTTCATGGCCTCAACCAAAGGCTCAAGAGGTACATCGTTGCCATCTTCATCAGTGTAGATTTTTGAGAAAATGTCATTCATGAAATCTTCATCCAGAAATTTGCTACCATCCTTCTCGATCTCCACCATGGCTTCATGCAATGCGTCGATGGCCTTGCCCATTGATCTAGCAGACCAGTCATACCCAACTGATCCAATAGAATGCGTATTGCCAGCCAACCAACGCATGGGCATGCAAATCTTGAAGTGCAAAATTGCAAACACACGACACAAAGAAATCATCTCCATTGAAGTCAACACAATGTATAGATTTTCTTGGAGGATATTATCTTTACCTGACTCTAGGCACTCGTCTAAGAATTGGACGTAATACCTACATGAGTTGAAGAAGGATTGGTGTTTAGAATATATACTGTATGTAATGCATTTGACAAAAACAATACACTCACTTTCTATTCCAATACACCGCCGCGGCACCCTCCGCCGCCAAATCCTGCCGTGACCCTGAAGATCTTTCGACAGGTACCATCAATGCCTCCGGGTGGTGTTCCTTAAGCCAATGTAGGAATTGATCCCCGTGTCCCTTTGGGTAGTTGGCTGGCAGACTAAACTCTTTGTCAATTGCCAGAAGAACTCCGTCCATCATTGTTGTAACTCGATAGATGGAGGAAATTTGATCTAGATCACACGCCAATATCTCATTGAGGTATGAAGATAGGCGCTTGGTGATGGCACCAATCCATACATTACGCAAGTGATGATGACAATCTTGACGCAATACTAAAACGTCACGATCGTCCAGACCTTCCTTGGCAATCTTCTCTTTCACAGCCTTCACAATCTCGTCAGCAATCAGAGAACTCGTGAGTCTTGCACCGTTGCAAGTATCTGAATTAATAGTTGCGCCTTCCAATTTTGACATGTGCATTTCTTCCGGCGATGGAATGTCATGATCCGTGCCAAACATTTTCTCGTGAGTTTTCCTCCATTTCTCGAGGAGCTTCGCTTTCTCTTTCAAAGTATCAACAATGCTCTTGCATACAGTTTCTGACCTCTCGTCCTCGGGAAATATACAACTAGAAAGTAGTAAAGGTCTGATGTAATATGAAATTGTCCAAGCCGGTTGTTGAGATTGAATTATTTTTATTGAAGTTTGCAACATGAAATATTTGAACCTTACCTGAAAAGGTCATCCTCTTCGACACTAATTAGTAGGTTTTGAAAAGTTACTTGCCTACGAGAAGTAGCATCTGTGAAAAGCTGCGCCCACTTTCCTGCTTTTGCTAAACGGTATGCGGCCAGTGTCTGACATACTATGAGCAGGACAGACCTATCACGACGAATAGTCCAAATGCTAGGCAGCTCTGTAATCTTTGTCAATGGTAAAAAAATTCTTCACATGCGCGTGAATGTTGGCACTAACGGATGATGGCGGAGTTCCATTGACTAGCTGCTCAAGAATCAAGTCCCAGATATGAAGTGACAACGACAAGCTGCCACCTCGGCCGGTTTGTTCCTTCTTGATTTCTTTTATCGGCACGGATAGTTCCAACTTCTCAAGTTTTCGGGCGGACTCTTCTACCAGCAAATCCATTTCGGCAACTGCATTCCTGTATGTCGAGTTTTCTTGTTTCAATTCCTCGAGCTCACTTTCATAACTCTTGACAACTTTTTGGACATCCTTGGAACGGCAAGCGGACTGTTGCACTTCATGATGAGCACGTTGGGCATCTCTCTCAGCAAACACAGACCCATTAAGAAGGTTAGTAACTAGCAATTTTTGCTTGTCTAATTATATTTTGTTTCTTTTCCTTCTCAACTACCTTGGAATAATGCTGCCGCTCCTCTGCTTTTGCCGCTTTGACCGCGTCTTTCACTGCAATACTCACAGCTACATCCTTCTCTGCGACTGCAGCATCCTTCTCTGCAATGGCATCTCCGAGCTTGGCCCTATTTGCAGACAGAGATAGAATGGTGTCTTGAGTACAATTAGAGGATAAATGGAACAAAAAGTATCAAATAAACTCACTCCATTACTTCAACACTCTTCTGACAAACACCTTCAACCTTTGCAACTTCCTTGGCTGCAGTGTTTTTGACATTAGCAACTTCCGCTTCCAATGCAACAACTGCTTTGTCGCGTGCACGAGTCTCTTTGAAATGAGACGCACGCTGTTTCTCTGTCTCCTTCTTGTGTTTTTTTGTCAGCTTCTGAACAGTACGCTGTGCCTCACTCTTGACACGGGTCACCAAGGCTTCTTTCCGTTCTGAATAAGACGAAAAACGAGCTGTACGAGAATTAAGGCGCTTCAAGTGCTTCTCCGCCTCGGCCTGATACTTGACTGCCATCTTCTGGCAATCGAGGTTCACTTTTGCCATCTCAATGTTATCATCCTTGAGTTCTTTGGCTTCCTCCTTTAACAATGCCACAGCCTGCCTATCCTGTTCACCTTTTCTTTTCTGGTAATACACTTTGTTGCGCAGTGACTTCAGTTCTAGATTATGAGCATATGATGCTGCAGCTTCAACAGACTCCTCTTGCTCCACCTCTGTCTGCTCCTCCACATGCAAGTTAGTATCAGTGTCATCTGTGGCATTGATGCCTCGGAATCCTTCCACTGCTGCATTTTGACGGTGACCCTTTGCCTTTTTCCCCTTTGAAGAACGGGAGATACCGGAAGAGCGTTTCCTCCTTCTTTTCTTTTGTTTTGCGAGAGGCTGTATGGAAAATATGGAGGACATGATAAGAAAGGGTTCGTATTAAAGGCAAAAAGGTAAGAAAAGTAATTAACTTGCCTTGCCATCGTCTCCTCCTCCCTCATTAGATGGAATGGGAGGGCCATCGTGGGTGGCATTATCTGATGGTGCCACTGTTGGATCAGGTTCCATTGCAGATGATACCTGGTTTCCAGGGCTGTTGGATGGTTGGAGAGGGTCTTTACCATCTGAGGACTGCTTGGAAAATAAAATGACGGCCAAATGAATCAAGAATTTGGTGAGTAGAATGTAAAGTTGGAAAGGAAACATTGCATTTTGGAACCTACCATTTTGTACACTCCTTTTTAGTGTGTTGCGGGAGGGGTTACGCGGGTGCTTGGCTTTGCGTCTTCTCGAGAACCCTTTTTGACGGATGGGTTTCTAATTGGAGATGCTGCGCAAAATTTTGCCAGCAATTCGCCCTTATGTCCAAGTTGATGCAGTAGCCAGACGTCGCAGAAGCCAGACCGAATTAGAGCGCGCCAATGCACGTGCCTGTCGATATGGACAGGAGGAAGGTGTCAGCGAAGGGGGGAGGTCGGACCTTGATGGGAAGGGGGGGCGTAGAGGTCGGATCGGTGGAGGTTGGGGAACGTCAAAAATGTGCACGAATGACGCTGTGTCGTCGATGAAGCGACGATGCCTGCTGCGGCTTCCCGGCGAGTCTCGAGACACGGAGGCGATGCGGCAGTGACGTTCAGATGATGCCCGAACTATTTGGGAGGCTGGGAGGAAGTGACAAGGATGGGAGTGGTGTGGATTAGGTTGAAGGGTAGGAGGACGACATGATCAGCATGCATTGTTCAGCTGCATTGTGAGAGCTGGGGAGCTTAGTTCTCCACAACAAGTGGATGCGCGAGATCGCGGTAAAAAATGCGCATGGCTGATGGTATTTGCCATGCGCATTTCGAAGAGCAGACTGTATAATCCATCAGATGCTGAGCGTTAAAGGCTGCAGTCCAGGATAGTTGGCTGACACTTTCAGAGTGTAATTGATGAGCGATGGACTCGACCGACAAAAACGACGACCGCGAGGTCAAGCGTTGAGGACATCTACAATAGCCTACGTACAACAGACAGACCGATTTTTGACGAGCCAAAAACCTTGGGTGCACCCCCCTATCATTATTCTTTTAGGGGCCTTATGGTGGTCTGCATAAGTGGGTACCCCTTCGATCTCTATCTAGATAAAATAAATGAAATGCCACATGAGAAAAAAGGAGAATCCCACACTCCTTTTGTGTTGTTGTTCCTTGTGTCCAACTGGGGCATTGCCGTGTTAAGAAAAGCATGGGTTCAGTGCAGTGCACTTGGAGAGCGGAACGTGGAGGAGCAACGATCATTATTTTTTTGGGGGCATTATGCCGGTTTGCCTAGTAGGCGCCCACCCAGTCGCTCTAGAGAAAATAAACGAAATGTCACATAAGAAAAGAGGAGAACCCCACACTTTGACCATACCGGCAGTGTCAGCATCAAGGGCCACAGCAAGAACTCACCTCCTGATGAATTTGAGGCCAGTGAGGCATTGAATGCCATCATCACAGGTACACCCCCAGCAGTGCATTCTCAAGAGACGGAGGGGACACCAGCCAGCAGTGAGGAGACACTCTTGGTACCCCCTAAAGAGACCACATTGAAGTCCAGGAGGAGACCTTCAGTCCAACAGTGGATAAGCAGGATGAGGAGGAGATCAGATATCAACAGTGCAACATCATTTCTCAAGATGAAGATGCTGACCTTCCCCCTCGATATTGAGCTTCCCCCACCAAGATGCAATCTGCACTCACAAGCTCACAAGCCCACAACATCATGGTGTCAGTGATAGCAGAGGAGCATGTGTCCGTGTAGGAACTCGGGGTATAGCCAAGGAAGCATATATATGGCCTCCATGCCGCTAATGACGTCCTACAATACTTCGCTAGTATCCACCAAGAATACTTTGCAGGGGCTATTGTGTGTGACGAGACGGGCAAGTCCCTACAATACCGCCACACCATGAATATGGAGAAGTATATGGAAGTGTGGGGCACCAGCTTTACCAATGAATTAGGTAGACTAACACAATGCAGCAGAGATGTCAAGGGCACAAATACCATTAAGTTCATCAGACGAGGACAGGTACTTGACGGCAGAACGATCACATATGATAGGTTAGTGTGTGATCTTAGGCCATAAAAGGAAGAGAAAAACAGAACACAACTTACTGTGGGAGGGGATAGACTAGACTACCCCCATGATGCCGTCTGCCAAATAGCAGATATCACAACGTGCAAGTTGTTGTTCAACTCAACCATCTCTACCCCTGGGGCTACATTCATTGGCATGGGTATAAAAAACTTTTGACCTCAACACCCCCCTGCGTTGAAAATAAACGCAAACTTTTTTCACGTCCACTTTCACCCAAATCTGATGGCAGATTTAGAATCCTCATGCAAAGTTATCCTATGTTGGACTCTGTCCCATATCATTTCATCACATCATCAAACAAATGTGTATCACTGTTTACATTGCATTTTGGCTGTATTGATGGCTTGGTTTGGGGTTAACAGGATTCAGGGCACGGGCACATATTTGTGCCCAAGCAAATACCAAGCCTCCTTGCAAGCTTGCAATCTTGCGCGATCTCGCAAAATAGTAGG
>JALLAS010000783.1:0-11427 GCA_036939415.1 Detonula confervacea
TTACCTGACAAAATTTGGCAAGTTGGAATCCATCAGGTGTTGATTGTAAAAACCGGAATCCATTATTCTCTACAAATTCGATTGTGGCGCATATATAATTGTGTTTACATTTTGTATCGCGATGATGTATTGCAATGTATTGAGCTTTCCTTGATGTACAAACTGCATGCAAATTTTTGTTACCCGGGAGATTTCTCGCCCACGCAGCACCATTGAGAACAGCATCATTGTTGCCGGGGTTTAGACAGGAAGAGTATTCCGCCGTTGGGAGCAACACAACATCCACCGCCGCCAAGTCGGTCGAGGCATTCTCGTGAAGAGATTTTTGCGCCGTCGTCTGAACGGAGTCACAGGCAGCCACGGCATCGAAGGCCTTCCGGTCTAACTTATGCTCCGCCGCTGCGTCCTCATTCAATGCCGTCGGAAGATCAGCGTCGTCAACAGCATTGTCGTCAAAGGCGCCCTCCGCCCCCGCGTCCACTTCCGCGGCAAATGTCGACGCGGTCGGCAGAACATCGTCACCCGCAGCCTCAACTTCAGCATCAATGGCAACTTTGTCAGTAGCCTCCTCTCCCCCAAAGGCGGCATCACCAGCAGCCTCAGTATCAAGGGCGGCGTCGTCAATAGCCTCAGTATCAATGGCTGCGTCGTCAGCAGCCTCCGTATCAACGGCGGTGTCGTCAATAGCCTCTCCCACAAAGGCGGCATTGCCAACAGCCTCTCCCCCAAAGGGGGCGTCGCCAGCAGCCTCAGTATCAAAGGCGGCGTCGTCAATAGCCTCAGCATTAATGGCTGCGTCGTCAATAGCCTCAGCATTAATGGCTGCGTCGTCAGCAGCCTCAGTATCAATGGCGGCGTCGTCAGCAGCCTCCGTATCAATGGCGGTGTTGTCATTAGCCTCTCCCCCAAAGGCGGCGTCGCCAGCAGCCTCAGTATCAACGGCGGCGTCGCCAGCAGCCTCAGTATCAACGACGGCGTCATCAGCAGCCTCAGCATCAATGGCGGCGTCGTCAGCAGCCTCAGCATCAACGGCAGTGTCGTCAATAGCCTCTCCCCAAAGGCGGCGTCTGCCACAGCCTCTACCTCCGAGGCCAATGCATCCTCGTCCTCAGTTGGCGCCGTCGGCATAGCGGCGTCGTGAGCAGCACTCTTGACCACTCTTTCGTCGCGAAGACGTGCAGCCTTTTCTGTGCGATGCAAAGGGAGAAACACCCATTTATTGTTGTTGATGTGTGTTTTTGATGACATGGTGTTGGTGTTAGTTGATGTATTTGATCAGCTTTATTGTTATTGAGGAAGGAGGAAACTGGACTACCTGTGAGGCCCCCCACCGCGGGCTACCTAGCAATAGAGAAGTATGAGATATTTGGCCTACCTGTGACCACACAGGGATGATGGGTGGCTGTTTTAATTAATCATGAGGGAGTTATACTAGTTCCTACCTAAGGGTGGCAAGTGTGGCTGCCTGATATTGGGTGGTGGCTGGTTGGCTGATGGAACTTATTCAAGATGAACCGGAACTTGAAGTAAGGAGATATGGCGGGATGGTGGCGAGATGGTGGCGGGATGGTGGCGGGAAGGAAAAGAGGCCTAAAGTTCCTAGGAACCGGTTCCTATTAATCGAGACCCATACACTACCCTCTCTGGACCCATAATTCAATGAAGCCAAACTACAACCTTGCTACAACTGGATCCAAGCTGGAAGCTGGATCACTGACATACAGGGGGCGTGCAGGGGGTGCCCGCGAAACGCCCAGCCTAGCCTACGCGTGGAAGCGATCAAAGTTTGATCTTCTGTTTGTTGTTTGTTGTGACATAATAGAGTTTATGAAATAAAATAATAACAATTTGGTATTATCTTATATATATTTTATCTTAATGGTAAATATATAAGAATCTTATAAATTAGTCAACAACAACTATAATTTTTAAAATATTAGTGTATACCTATTATGTGAGGCATCAGATTAGCAGAAGATTGGCAACTATTGGCAACTTCTATGATGATGCCACACGCCACACTCCAACAGAATCTGCCGCAATGATCGATGGAGGCGGACGGATGGATGCCATGATCATGATCATGATGATGATGGAGCTGCGCGAGAATGATGAGCATTCAGATTCAGAATCAGAAGAGGCGCTGACTCAACAAAGTACGAGCAGGCAGCAGGTAGTTGATGGTGATGGCAGTGGGTGCAATCAAGCAAGTGCAACCGATGTGAAACTGAAACCGAACCTGCGTACTACACACGGCACAGCAACTTCATCCTTCATCCCTCGTCCTACCCAACGCCAACGACACCATCAAATGATGACGACGCTCCCATGTCAAAACAGAAGACGAAGAAGGAGAATGGGTATCAACAATGCGGTATTTGTTTCAATCACCCTTACGCTTCAGCTTTCCTTTCTACTATTGTGTCGTGTCAGCATCGCAGTTTTTGCTTTCAGCGGCCATCATTCCAAGTCCGTCGGAAAATCTCGTGCTCTATTGACTCCGTCATCTTCTAACTATCATATTCGAGAAGGAGGATTTCAACCATTGTTGGAACGAGGCCACAAATCGTTATTATTTGCTAACAGATTTAGAGACAGCAGCAGTAGCAGCAATAGTAGCAGCAATAGTAGCAACAGTAGTAGAAATGGAGGGAAGACCCTATCGACAAAACAAATTCTCAATTCTGACATATATTTACGCCAAACTCCGCAGCAGCAGCAGCAGCTGACGACGCCGGAAGACGAGCCCGTGCCTCTATTCTCGGGACTTCGATTGCTCATCCAATCATTAGAAAGTATTCTTGCCTCTTCTGCTTCTTCTTCTCCTTCCAATGATGATGATGAATCGATAATAGTAGATCATCTCGAAACCACCACAATACTGAGAATCGAACAACCGATATCGGGAGTGCACTCCATTGATCCATTATGCTGGATCCACGCTCAGCAGCGAGTGTTGAATAATCTACGCCGTGAATTGCAAACAACAAACTATAATGACGGGGACAGTGCATCAACATTGCCTGTGATATATTTCAGTGATGCAGAAGGAAACGTAGAGGCCGCTGCTTTGGGAAAGGCCTCTCCTGCCTATTCGGATTCGTGGGATCCTTTCGCGGGGAAACGAATTTGGGATGATGCGAGTAGTAGTAGTAGTAGTGGTGGTACTGTCAACGGAGAGGGTGACCAACAAATACCTCACATGTTCAAGGAAGGTGAATTGCCAGAGAGGGCGAGAGTTTACGGAGGATCTCGTTTTGACTGGCAGAATTATCACATGAAGCAAACAATGCAAGATGATTCAAATAATGATGAAAGTTCCGATGATTGGGATGGATTTGGAGGGGATAGAGGGGGGTATTGGATCCTTCCAGCTGTAGAGTTACGTAGGGAGACTGTAGAAAGTGGGGACAGTAGCAGCGAATCAGACGTCGGTGCCAAAGTGGTCACCTTGGCTGTCCATCTCCATAACTTATCACCATCATCTTCTTTCTCCAGTCATGGCCAGAACCGTCTCCATCAACAGCATCGCCAGGGATGGCACGAAGCTGCATCACGGATATTGATCATTTTGAAAGAGTTGACAGATAAAATATCTCCGGCAGTTCCATGCACCACCCTACCTCCAGTAATAACCAGGTCGGAATCTACCGGCAAGGGCAACGACGATGGCGACTCGGGCCTCGCATTCGAGCGTGGCGTCACCGAAGCTTTGGCACAAATACAAGACGACAATAACACGCTCAGGAAAGTTGTCCTGGCACGAAAAGTTGACTTGAATCTTGGTTCCTCTGTTAGTGGATTGGATGTGCTGATGAGGATGAAGTTCGGGGGACATATTGGTCATTTGTTCTATTTGAACCCGGGAGAAGATAGAGAGAGTAGCAGCATGCCCAGTATGTCGAATGAAGGGTCGATACGAAATCGTGAGTTTCTTGGGTGCGCCCCAGAACGTTTGTTTAGGGTGAACGGTTATAAACATGACAGAATGGTGACATCTGAAGCCCTTGCCGGTACCAGAATTCGCGGCCTGACTCCCTCTGCAGATAATGAGTTGCTGCGTGAGCTTTTGTCCTCTAAGAAAGATATGCTGGAAAATGAAATCACGGGTCAGTTCATCAGAGAAGCCCTTATGGAGTTGGAAGAGAATGGCTGGCTTGAGAAGAGCAAGGAGAATTTGCTAAAGTCATATGACGACAAAGGCAAGAGCAGCGAAAGTGATGAAACAAGTGGCCACAGGCAACGGTATTTTGTACGGCGTCTGAGGCATCTTCAGCATATTTGCCAGACATTTGAAGGGAAGCTTTCCGAAAGAGCAAATGTAATAGGTGAGTCACTGAAAAACCCTGGTTGAAATATCTCCATGCGACACCTGACTGCAAAATCATCTTTTGTCTTATTTTTTCGAAAGATGTCTCTCGGTCTCTATTGAGAGGATTACACCCTACGCCTGCTGTGTGTGGCGTCTCTCCCGACAAAGCTCTAGAATTCATAAGGAAATACGAAACACATGGATTTGATAGAGGATATTATGCCGGTCCATTTGGTTATATTGGCCGTGACTCTGCTGATGTGATTGTTGCCATCCGATCTGCACTCGTGACAAATTACCATGGCAGTACAAACAATGCTGGGTCCTCTTTGCAGCAGTTTGAGTCAAATAGTCAGAGCAATGGAATGGACAGTGATCAACCCGAGTCAAAAGTTTCTGTTTTTGGTGGAGCTGGCATTGTTGATGGATCCACCGTGCAGGGGGAATGGATAGAGACTTCTCACAAAATGGGTGTTTTGTCGTCGCTATTCCCTTCGTCCCCAATCACATTACAAAGCTACTCTATGCCAAATGTTGCATGGTCAACTGCATTCATAGAAGAACTTGTGAGGTGTGGGGTGACACAGTTCTACATCTGTCCTGGGTCGAGGAATACACCACTCACAGCTGCAATCTTCAAATCGACGAGATCAAATGTGGGGGTAGTGAGGGCTGTCAGTGTCCATGATGAGAGAGGCGCTGGCTTTCGCGCAATTGGTTATGCACGTCAAAACGGAAGACCTGCAGCTGTTGTAACATCAAGTGGTACCGCTGTGGCAAATTTGTATCCTTCGGTTGTGGAGGCGAGCTCTGATGGAGTGCCTCTGCTGCTCCTGACAGCCGATCGACCTTACGAGAGTCGTGACACCGGAAGTAACCAATCAATTGATCAGGTGAAGATATTTTCGTCTTCTTATGTTCGCTGGTTCAGGGACATACCGCCACCTTCTGATGATGTACCTGTATCACTAGCATTATCAGATGCAAATCATGCAGTTACACTGGCAAGCACATTGATGGGTCCGGTTCACCTCAATGTACAGTTTAGAGAGAATTTGGCCCCAGATGACGGCCCAATCCGGAATGATAACCGTATTGGATCGACAACCAAGTTCCACAATTTACGTTTTACTGATGTGCCAGGCTTTTTACGATGGTCACGCGGTGGAAATCGCTGGCAGAACACGTTTTATCCCAACAGCAACTCTGACTATTCCATCATGGAGGTGGCAGAGCTCATTCGCAATTCACGGCGTGGTCTAATTGTGACTGGTAACTTCAGAGGTGCTCAGGTTGATAGCGACGGGACAGACTTGCTATCAGCAAGCATTGCACATTTCGCGAAAGTTATTGGATTTCCCATCATAGCTGGTGTCCAAAGTGGAGCTTTGAGAAGGGAAGATCCAGTGATCCCATATTCAGAGCACCTTTTGAAGAATCCCCTGGTGTCAAAAGGCATGCAGCCCGATCTGATTTTGCAGCTTGGAACACCACTTATTTCGACAGAAATTGTGCAAGTTATGAAGAGCAATCCATCAGCGAAGCATGTGCTTGTTCAGAAATTCTTCCCGCATGAGAGAGCAGACCCAGAACAAACAGTGACTCATAGGATTTCGTCCGATATTGGGTCTTTCCTGAATAACATGATGATTCATTTGGGAAGATCAGGATCTTCTGGCGCCAATTATGGCAGCGAGCTTGCTTCGCTACTTTATCTTGGACGTGAGTTGCAAAAGCTGATGCCATCCATTATCCAAGAAGCATCATCTGCTTTGGCCCCAGACTGTTGCAGCAAAGCATCAAGCCCAGATGGGGAGGAAGAAATGGATGCTGACGTATGTCTCACCGAGCCACAGGTAAGAAAACACTGTATCTTCAACTGCTATTTCAGTTTGATAGCACAGTGCAGTGCAAAATATTTTGTCTCGTCAACTGTCAGCTCCTCACCTATGCGCCATTCTGCTGTCTGTACGCCAAGATAACGATGGCGATATCTGAGGTACTTAGTGAGTCAAGCTTGGGGCTTTCCCCCATGTCACTGTTCTTGTCAAATTCCATGCCTGTGAGAGATGGAGAGTTCTTTCTATATCCATCTGAGCAATACCCAAACAGGTTCCCCTCATCAGTCTCAGTAAATCGAGGTGCGAGTGGCATAGATGGAATCATATCAACTGCGACTGGTTGCGGAGACACTTCTAAACCGACCACACTTGTATGTGGTGACGTAACAACACTCCATGACCTCAACGCTCTCTACGGCCTAACACAAGACAACACATCTTCAAATAATGACCAATCTGTGTCTAGTTTTAATCGTCCGCCTCTCACGATGGTAATTGTGAACAATGGGGGTGGGGCAATTTTTTCCTTCCTACCAATATCTAAGCACGGTCAGGATGTTGGGTTTGAGGAATACTGGGGCACTCCAACCAGGAACTTCTCCTTCCAGCAAGGCGCATCTGCGTTTGGCTTACCATATCAGTATGCATCCTCATTTGAAAGTTTTAAGAATGCTTACCGCTCTAGCATCAAGTCTGGGGGACCTGCCATAATCGAGGCGAGAGTTGTTGGAAGGTCAACAAACGTTGAAGTTCATCAGAACATCACCCAAAGCGCTAGAAGCACAATTGACACAGTTTTAGGTCCACCTCCTACCCGTGATAGTGTACTGCCCATCAAATGGTACAGCAATGACAATGGCCGGTTGCTTCAATCATCCAAAACGAAGACTAAGACATTGGTCATGCTCCATGGATGGATGGGCGACAAGTCAGAATGGGACATAGTTGGTGAAATGTTGAGCAATGATTTATCGGAGGAATGGGAAATCATATCTATAGATCTGCCTGGCCACGGCGATTCTTCTCTCGTGCTTTCATCCGATCAACAGGTAGCCCACTCATCATTAGGCCTCGATGCTATGCGGCCATTTGGCCCAACTCAGAACTCTCCCTTCTCGTTGGATATGATGGCCCGGGCCGTGTGTCGTTCTATCATCCAGGACCATGGTGTGGAATACTTGGATGCAATCGCTGGTTATAGCCTTGGTGGTAGAATAGCGCTTGCCATGAAACGACTGTATTCTACGAGCATGTCTCCCCAACTAGTAACAGATCAGACAAGAATGATATTACTCGGATCCAATCCCGGAAAGCTACCCTCCGATGCCAAACATATAGGTGATGACGATGGTCAGCGTTTATCAAAAGACTTGTCGCTTGCTGAGTCCTTGTTTTCATCCTCATATAGATCCTACTTGACAAAAGATTCACAAGACAAAGAAAATTTAACACAGTTCTTGACGAAATGGTATGGCGTCAAATCTCTATGGGGAGACTTAAGAAGAAGGCACCCCATTAAGTACCAAAATATGCTCGACAAGCGGCTGAATAGCCTTACTGACAGGCGCAGGGATATTGCTTCTGTTCTTTATGGTTGTTCTCCACCGCTGACATCACAAGATGACTGGAAGGCTGCTGTACCATCCAATACACTTTTTGTGGCAGGACGACTAGATAAAAAATACTCCAGCATTGGTCGTACTTGGGAAGAGACGAGAGGCATAAAATATGTAGAGATCCCCAATACAGGCCATGGGCTCCTGATAGAAGTGCCTGAGAAGATATCATCAGTTATTGCTGGCTTTGTTAATAACGAAGTGATCGAAAAAGACAATAATGCGATGGATATTAGTCAAGCAAAAGCCACAGAACCCATATCACTCGAGACTATCACTAATGGCGCAGCTGAGGACGATTTGGGAGTTTCATCACGGTTGCATCTGGTTGGTATAATGGAATATGAACATTTCAGCATAACCATTGGATCAAATGGTGGATCGGAAAAAGGAGTTGAAGGCATTGGGTGGGGCAATAATGCTCGACTAGGAAACGAGCTAAAGAGCCGAGAGGGTTTTATAATAAGTGTGGCCTCTAGGGATGGAATGGCTGTAGGTGTTGGAGAAGTCAGCCCACTCGAGGGGCTCCACAAAGAATCCCTGGAAGACTCAGAACATCAGCTGCAATTGATAAAACGATCCCTTTCATCTGATGCGGAAGGATGGCCTAAATTTGATGCCGCACAAGTGCTTTCACTTGATGGGTCGCTGACCAAATGCGTTGATGCCATATTTGATCTGGCCGGTATTGAGAAAACATCAGCCGCACCATCTGTAAGATCTGGGCTAGAGATGGCAATTCTCTCCGTGAGTTCCCAGCTTTACGGAACACTCTTGCCTCAAGCTCTGGCTGCCAATAACTGGCAGGTGCCAAGATCAATGACACAGTCAGCTTTTGGTCCATTACCAATAAATGGACTCATTACACGAGACCAAACTGTAGAATCCCTCTCTATGGCAAATAATAGCGGGAGGAAGAAAATATCCTTCCAAAGTTTGAAGGTGAAAGTAGGGGAAGACCCAACTGATGATGCCCTCAATTTGATTCGATTGAAAGAATTATCACCGAATACGCAAAACCTGAGATTACGCGCAGATGCGAATCGAGTCTGGGACATAAACTGTGCCCGAGATTTTATCAATGAATTAAAGAAGGCAGATAATTCAGTGTTGCGTGCAATAGACTTTATTGAGGAACCGGTTGAAATTCAAACCGTTGATGGAAAATGGAGTCTCGATGCTCAAGTTGCTGCACTGGAAGCATTTGCTAATGGTGGAGGTCTCAGCTATGCATTAGACGAGAGCTTAGCAGATCTAGCCTTGATGTATGATTATGATTTTGACAGGGTTGCTCAAGATTTGAGGAACGCATTTGGAGGGGAAAATGCAGGTCAAACTGACTGTGCTGCATTTGTGCTGAAACCAGCTCTGCTTGGACTTGAGCTCTCGATGCAATTAGCAAAGCTTGCGCAGCAAGAATTCCAAATCAATCCCGTGTTTTCGTCCTCCTTTGATTCTGGCATTGGCTTGGCATACACCGCCATTCTTGCTGCCGTGACTGATAACTCTCCCTATGCAACGGGCCTAGGGAGATTTTCTCACGGACTTGGTACATTTGATATGCTTGGTGGCGACACATTGTCCCCACCCTTTGAATCATATGTGAACAAGGATGGGCTGCTCAACATCCAATCCATGTCAAGAGCTCTCTATGGTCTAAGTCTCGATGAAATGGGTGATCGCTTGCCAACATATTATGATACTGTGTCAGCAACACAAGAGCCTGTCATTACATCAACAGAATCAGATAGCTACCTTGCCACCACATCATCAACATCTGGTCGNCTGAACTCGGTGGCCTACTTGGACGAGTCCCCAGGGTTGACGGAATGGAATTTGAATATTCGCGGCGTCAAGTTTAGTTGGAAGGCCAAAAGCAAAGTGCTTGCCAGTCCAAAAGGCATCACCTGGGAATCTATATCAGGGCTCAAAAATAGAGGCGTTGTCGAGTTTGAGCCAACTTCGGATGACTCATGCATGATGAAGCTGAAGATGAGCATCATCATGCCTTACATCCTCGTAGCATTGTTCCAAGGGATGCCATCGGTAGTCCAAGAGTTTCTCCAAAATAAATTGCTCAAATGGAGTTTGGAGATGTTCAGAGATGTTGTGAAGGCAGACTTGGCTTTGGAGCGAGGTGATCAAGAACTCGGCGATGCACTCTTTGGGGCTGTGGAAGGCCGGGCAAATGCTCTTGAAGAAGCGCTGAAGTGAAGACAATATACGACTCATACGACAAACCCTGCTCTTCCTGCGTTGTATTAGACTATGTTGACCGTGGATTCAATATAAATATTATCCAGTAAACCAACTATCTTTTTTCTCTACTCGCAGCTTTAAAGCCTAGTGCAAAACCAAATATCCCAAAAACTGTAGCCCCAAAAGCCATTTTTATTGTGCCCCAACCATTTCATGGGATCAAAACGACGAGTCCTTTGTGATTTATTCTGCTCCGAGTTTCATCTCCTTCCAGCAAGCATTATTTGTTTACAATATCCCTGTGCGGCTTGTAAAACCAAGCTTGAAAGCCCTGTGGTTCCCACCATTCTGCCATGATTGTATCTTCTATGAATTCAAATACATGTGGTACGCCTGTGCTGATTGTATTGTAATAGAGTGTCATGTTCATGTGAGTGGATACAGCAGGGGTTGCATTGCACACAGCGTAATTGCTGAATACTTCTTATTCACCTCTTGGAATTTTGATTAACTCATGCTTGCCATAGGTAGTCGTAGTTGTTGATCCATTCTTCGCCAATGTCCAAATTTTCACCTTACCAGAAAAGACAAAATCACGCTGTTCATTTGGATGCATATCACCAGATCTCATGCGCCCCTTCTTCGTGTGAAGGATATTAATGCGACGCTTGTTGTCAACTTTAACATTGTGAATTTCGCCTCGATCGTCGAAATAGATTGAAGGAGCCGGTATGCCGTCATCTGTCGGAGGGAGAGGAACTTCGCCTGCATAGACAATATGGTGCGTTTGGCGGAAGTATCACATTTGGAGATGAAAATATTGCATCAGTCCCAACACGCCAGCCGTCGTCTGGATGGAACAGTAATCTATGGCTGTCTGTTCGTCGGCGACGTGATGTTGGGAGAGGGAAGTGTTGCATCTCTGCTGGAACTGGAATGGTGACTGCGGTCGTCGAGAGTAAATAATATCATAGTCCCGTTATTTTTCATACTGCTACCAGAGCTGCTACCATACCATGTACCTCCATGTACCAAGCCAATGAACGCTTTGAGCCGAGCACGCGTTGAGTTGCGTTTAGGGCGCTTTTTCGCTTTTGGCTTTGGCATGTTTCGCAATTTCTTGTGGCATCAAGCAAGAAGTAATCCTGAAGCAATGACTTCTTTCTGGCATTTCTTTGCATTTGAAGTTGAAGCATCAGAATCACTTCGGTCCTTGAAAGCTCACTTTACCTTTCGTGATATAATTCATAATTGTGATGTCATAATACTATGTACTATTTCCCAGGTATAAATGACCAGAATACATGGGTATCGTTTTGATGGTATTGAGAACAAAAAGGTAAATACAAACGTATTGTCGAAATTCTAAAGATATTGCATGTTGGATCGCGTAACGGGATCGCGCTACGAATGAAGAATTATAATGACATCTTAAGCATTTTTTGAACTATGATTGACA